>JARFNZ010138847.1:0-10642 GCA_031763405.1 Balanus nubilus
GCCGTTTTTGAGCTATCTTTGAAAAACCGGAGGGGGGGGGTGTTCAAACCCCCCCAGCAGGGCGCGGGTTAAGAAGCCATCCAAAACAATTACATAATGGCCCATGTTCCACATTGTTTCAAGGTTAAAGTAATATTAAAAAGCGGTTACAGATTTGAGAACGAGCGGTGTGTCACCCAGAGCATACAAGTTCACCGTAATCGTAATGATTGGATTGAAAAGGAACTGACATGTGCTTCTCAATCAAGGTCTGCCAACAAAATAAAGTGGCAAAGAGCTGTGTAAGAGTTTAAGTAATTAATTTAATCATCCAGTAAATAAATAGTAAAATTATACACAGTTGCCCGCCCAGTAGCTTAGAGGGGAGACTGGGTTATACTTAAATGAACACTTCTGAGCCCATCCGGTAATGGTAGCCCAGGTTCGAGCTGCCTCGCCGTTCGCTGTCTCGACTGGGATGACCTGCGGTTGGTGGCAGCGGCCACACTCAAGACCAGATGACGCCAGTGAGCGGGGCGGGCGTGTCCGGCTTTAGGAAACGCTAAAATCTGGCCATTAAAAAGGTTCTGGCTAAATTAATATAAAAATCACAACAATCAATAAACAATTTGACTGTATTCCCCTACAGCTCTGCAGTAGAATGCGGCCAAATTGTTTGATCAGGAGACATCGCAACGTCCGCCGTGTCATCCTGTCTGTTTGAATATCATAAAAGAGTGAATATGCATATCGATAATAAACACATTATGCATGAACACACTAATATATTATATATAATAAATATACACCGAGGAAAATCTCTCTTCCTCAGACGTTGCTGCCGACTCCACCCCCCCCCCCCCCCCATCCTTTTCCCTTTTGTCTTACCCAGGCACGCCAGCGCGCTTTGCATCCTGCTCCGGTGCGCAGTTTACGCTGGGCACAGAAACATCATTGGAGCTGGATCCAGACGTCACCGTTGCAGAAGCCGACTCTACCACCTTCTCAGGAGAGTGCTTTGATTCCTCGCTGAAACGATAAGCAATGATATCTTCAGCTTTCAGGTAAAATAAAAAGCACCAAGGCACAGTCATTGACGGGCAGATCCAGCGAGAAAATTAATCCACACTAAAATTGTATTTATGATGTATAAATAACAGCACTGACATGAAGCTATAAGCACAAATATCCCAACAAGTGTTGAGTATAACGATTTTCAGTGAAAGAAGTTAACAACCAAGGCCCAGCGTGTATTGTAGCAGGCATCCATGATATGCGAGATACCAGTATTTTGGCGTACAAGAACAGAGAACGAAATATGCCAATCAAATATGCCAATCATATCAAATATGCCGAAATATGCCAAACGAAATATGCCATCTACTTGCCAAGCCAAAGTACGGATACATGTGCAGTCATAAGGACGACAACATATACGTCGAAATTAGAAGTCAGGAGACAAAACATTGAAGCCAAGAGCCATAAATGATCTACACGGATGACAAATTTCTTTACGTAGCAGAGAAGCAGAGGCACCTCTCAAGCCTCCGGACTATTGGTGAAGAGAATGAAGGACGGGTAATCATTACTGTGGTGATACCACTTACGGCGCGAGGATGATTGTCGAGGTGCTTCCTCCATGTGGTACAAGGTTGAACGACGGCTCGGAGGTGATGTCCAGAGGATCCGTGGCGGTGGTGGTAAACACGTAGGGATCTGACTGCTCGAGCTCGGTGAGGAAGACAGGCTCGGTGGAGGCAGTCGAGATAGAGGACACGTCTAGTCACGTCGGCGGCTGCGAGTCTGACCCTTCCGCCATCGGGGAGCTCAGCAAGAGAATCTACTCGTACATACAACTCACAGGGAGCATAGAAGTACTCTACGTGGAAGTCTCCTTGAAGATTTAATGCCTGTTTCGCTTTTTCCAGGACACCACACTTCGATGTCACTTTCAGCAGTTTGTTGACGGTACCAGTTCCCCCCAGGTCACATGATACGACGTACGTGAACATCTTTTGCGAGTCCGCCATTTCACCTGAAACAAATCACAACTTCTGTCACCAAAGCGCATTTTAAAATATTTCTGTTTAAGAGCATCATACCTTCTCAATCTGCCTCATACAGCCTCCCTGACATAGACGAATCCGCGAAACATTTACGTTACTGCATTGCTTGTCGTGTTATATTTCACAGCGGGATCGATTCGGCAACCCGTGCGATCCCTAGAAGGGTTCGTCAGAGGCACACGCTCAATACACTGAGACTCGTGAGTCGTAATGGTGTTCCATTTCTTAAAACACTTCAGAAATGAGTGTATTGTAATTGGTGAAACCAGTTGATTGAACCTTAATGTCACATAATATGCTGCACTTATGCAATTAAAAGAAACGTCTGTTGGCCACCTTCTTAATATTTCGGCGGAGGCCCTTAATATTTTGTACGAGCAGTCACGCGTACCGTATCACGGCACACGCACATCCGTGACTGAGAATACACGTATAATACAGGTTACGCACACTTCGGTTACACATTCAACGATACCTACATGCAACGCTTACTCGGACACGTGCCACAGCATAACAACATAACTTTCACCATACACCACGTACATGTTCAGTGGATGATAGTCAGCGAGATCAGACACGCGCACCACCTTCTTCGAGTCCGTTTGACCGACTTTGTAAGCATTCAGGTGTATGTCGTACTCCGACGTCAGTAGAGTCAGCGCTAAGAACACATCTCGCTCTGTGATAGCAATGGCGTTTATGACGCCAAAGGATACAAGTTCCTCACGAACAAGCACAACATCCCCCTTTGCGTACGACGCTCCGTTGTAAGTGACACGATGTCCGATGTTCTCGCTACCCACAGAGCAGACATTCAAGAGCAGACATCCCCCAGCGGACAGACGGTCTGATGCAACCGATTTAAAGCTCTCGATTCTGACATCCGTCATGTACCCCTGATCATGCAAGTGCAATGCAAGAGCGCGCTGATGCTTGCCAGCCATAGTTTTACACACGTCAACACGATTCTTTGACCTGACTGCGATCGTCTTCAGTGAGGAGTGTTTAGACTCAAAACGCAAGGTCCACAGGTGTCGCAGTGGACCATGCCTTCGGATGTGGGTGCCGTAGTATGTAAGGAAGTGAAATTTCGGCTTTATACGAAAGGCAGGAAAGGTGTCGCGAAGACGCTCCAGCCACTGAGTTATGCGTTGCTCCAGGTAAACAATGTCTCCTTCCGAGAACTCCGAAGCGAGTATTATTTCGACGACCTCGCAAAGACCTATAAGTACAAGCCACCTAAGGTCATCGGTCGGGACCAGGTCACCGATGATAAAAGACAGAGTTCCGAGAAGAGTCCACGCTTCCTTGGCGGTTTCCCTCACCTTGAGAACCCCTTTCGTTCGTTTCAAAGGCTGTGGCCTATTGCTCTCAAGAAAATTGAAGGTGTTGATCCTGTGGTTTAGTATATCAAGGGTAAAGAACCTATCCTTTATAAGGGACTCGAGGACTAAACTTAGCGTGTATGGTACAACTCCTTCCAGCAAATCGTGGGCTACGTCAGGTGGTAGCCGCTCTACCGGAAATGCTCTGTGTATGTCACAGAGTGGGGAACGAGCTTTGATACCGTATTTAGACACAAGTGTTTGAGGGAATCCCTGGCTAGCTAACTCAGCAATCTGTTCCTGGAAAAGATTCCACGTCCCTCAATGAAGAGCTTGCCTCCTCGAACAGGGACTGCTGGTCATCAACTGACGACGTGCACGTGCGACAACAGCGACCAGAGCTGAAGTTTTCAGTGAATCCACCAATTCCATTTAAACCCAAGTTATCTCCAACGAAGCAGCTTGCCACGCCTCTCAAATGGAATGTTTTGCCACTGCTGTCCTTGAGCTGAATCCCGCCAGTTCGAAGCTCTACTATATCAGTCAAGAGTCGCTCCAGGAGTTTTGGCCAGCCCACACGCTTGATGTGTGCTGCACTAAAAAGCGCCGCAAGGAAAATACCGCACAGCCTAGAGCGGAGATGAACTGGCACGTTAAGAATAGAGTAGTATATCGCGCCTACTTTGTACTTTGAAGCTTTGTTGCCAAGTGGATCTACCACACCAAACTCATCAAAATAGAAAACTAGTCGAAGAAGGCCATTTCCATCATCACGGTGACATGAGCCATCGATAACATCCCGAAGTACGCGGTGACTGGGCCTGCGATCATAAAAAACAATACTTGAGATACTGTTGCTGAATGCTAAAATATTCCTTAACTGCTCAAGAATGGGTATGTATTGATAGCGGTAAACCTTCCCTTGAGGGGTTCTACCAACTTCGACTGATTTTGGTTGCACGGCAGCAAGTTCGTCACGTACGAACTTGTCGACACTATAACGAGATCTGAACTCGCCTAAGGCCTGGAGCGTCTTCGACTCAGTAGTAACGGCACATGACTCGGGGTCTACGCTGCTAACCGCCTCAGTAATGGCATTAGACAACAAACTACTAACACTGTCTGCTATATAAGTTGACACTGTCGCTGGCACGTTGTGATGAAACTGTAACTTCCCTAAAAACAATGCTACATCTGTGCGCACATCACACTGGTTAACACAAGATTTCGGTCCTACAATCGGCGAGACTTCAGAACTTTTATCAGCAGTCACCAGTTTAGGAGCATGACGTTCAACTGGAGCTCTGAGCGGTACACATGAATCGCGGAGCACGTGGCGTTTCCAAATTCGTCCTCCCTTGAGTTTTGTTCCACACCTAAAACATGGAAACTTAAGTCCAGGCTGCTCAAAAGTATGGCGATTCAGATGTCTTGCAAAGCAATCGATATCACGATCCGAAAAGGTGCAGGATGAAACAGGACAGGAATATTTGCTTGGACCCTGAAATGGGGAGATCAACAGATATTAAGAGACGATATGCCGCTGAATAACCAGACAGACAGATATAGCGATGTTATCTTTCCTGATTTCACTTATTTTGTCAATGAGAATGACAGTATTTGTACACTGGAAAACATTTAGCGCAAAGAAAATCGTCCCAAAACAGGCATAAACATTTTGTTCTATTAGTACATTTATATTACATTGGATCTCTTTCTTTACCAAATTTTGGATCTCTTTCTAAGACCAAATTTCTTTACAAAAAAAATTCACACTGCATATACTCAAGCATGGACATGTGAAAATCGGGTAGGTCAGAAACCAAACGCTTCCCTACTTTAGGGTTCACTTGTTTTAGCGAGCCCAATAGCTACTGTGGATTGTATATATGCTGAGTGTATTTGAATTTGTGAGTGGTAACATGTGTTGAAAACCCCCCATGTGCAAACTTTCCCCGTCCAACAAGCCCTCCAGCCAGACATTTAAGTTTCAGACAAAAGGAATGCTTGTTATACACAGAAATCCTTGTAATATGAAAGGAAGCAGCCACCAAAAGGCTGGACTCAAAGAGTGATATAATTTCAATGAAGTTGATAATTTAACAATTTTCCTCTTACAGATTTGTGTTTAGTGGTCATTTTGGATAATATTAGAGGAAACTGTAATGCAGCATTTCGTAAAAACATGATTAAAATTTTTCCAAAGGTGAACTATTTCCTTCAAGGTACAATGAAATGCATCATATTTTGTATCATCCGCACCATTTTAGGCTTGAGCGGGAAAAATCACTAGTTTCTAAATTGCCAAGTCTATGGGGCCTGTTCTGTTGACGCCTCCGAGCCCAAGGAGCTCTATGGCAGCTCTGACCGCATCCAAGACGCTCCAAGCCCATTCCAGGTCACCCAATGCATCATCCATGATACTTCCACAACCGACCAGGGGTTGGCGGGAAGAGGCTGTAGGCACATATTTATGGCGCAGCTGACATTTGCTAATGTCAAAAGATACAGTCGGCGTGGGCATAAACAGCTGATTGCCCTCACAAACTCATCCATGCGTTCCTGTGGCAGCTCCCACCCCACCGATCTAACCCACTCCAAGGCCATCTTCTCTCCTCCTGGAGGTGCCAATGAAACAGGCCCTATGATGATCGCCTAGCTCTTAGAAACATTATTTTAATTATAAAAATCGATTTTTTTTGGAAAACTGCTTATCATATAATTACACGATTTCATCTAATTTAAAATGTTAATATCCCATTTCAACTACAAAATATTGGATTCTAATTTTTCTGAAGGTGGGAATTTTCTTTTGAACTCCATTTTCACTCCATTTTTACCCAAAAAATTGTTAACTGCATTTCACTGCTCTGACAATCAATGAAGTGCACATAGGGTGAACTGTCGTATCACCAAACACCACATATTCCCAAACTGTTTATGCTAACTCACAATATTTTGTGCCATTATCGTCCACAACCTGAATAGCATGACAAGTTTGGCAATAAGCGGTGTTTGGCGATACAGCAGCTCAAACACTATATTTGATTGTGTAATTTACTTTGATAGCTCATTTGATAATTTATTTTTAACTCAGGTATTTGGATGATCATAATCTACCTACTGTGACAATCATTATTTTGCATTTAATTTATAAATCTAGTAGGCAATGGTAGGGTTAACTGCCCCTAATGCCGAACATTGCATATCACCAAACTTTTCATGCTAACACGTGATGTTCCGCACCATTATCGTCCACATCACAAATAGTATGAAAAGTTTGGCAATAGGCAGTGTTCAGCATATGTGCAGTTTACCCTTACCCTAATTACCATAATTAAAAATGAGAAGCAGAAGTCATGTCTCTGACCAAGTGCTGACCGAGATGGGTTAAGGGAGGTAGGTAGGTACCTACAGGGGCGGATCCAGGGGGGGACAAGGGGCCACGGCCCCTCCCAAACCGCCCAAAATTGTCACAAAATTGACACATTTCTTGATATAAAAGAAAACTTAACAACTTTTATGAAGGAGAGTTTGTTTTATGCCAAACACTAGCTCATAAGAAAGCGAAATCCCATGAGTTTTACAAAATTGGGGTGCTTTTTGGGGATTTGGCCCCCTCCAAGCCGTCTCTCAAGGTACGTCAGTGGGTGCCTATTCCTACAGAGTTCATAGAAACTTCAATTACTTAATTTACACACTTAATATTTTCATAGGAGCTCCAGCATATCCCACATCTCAACATCATTTGTCCCAGTTCTCAGTCTGTCACAACTCTCCCCATTCATCACTACTTATATGGTTGTTTGATGTAGCTGAGTCTATTCGTACTTACATTTCTGAAAAAATGGCATGTACCTATGTTATAGAGAAATATCTGTTCTATTAGATTAACTGGATTTTAATCGCTTCTTTGATGTGACCGATTTTATACGAATTTTTAAAGTTTACATTAATTTCACGTCCCACCTCTCCCCGCTCTCCCCTTCAGATCGCAATATCACAGCCGGGTTGGCAGAGCTTTTAACAGGGCAGTACATGAACAAATAATATTTTCCCCGTCCCATACTAGCAATAACATATTACTTACCTCCACCTTGACCTTGGCGAGATCCGGCAGAAAATGTCCGGACGAAAAACAAGCGCATCCAGACCGCAACGGCGAGCACCGGGAAAAATGGCGACGCGTCATATTAAACTTAGCACCCCAAGGATACTTCTTTGTCTTATTATTACTTATTTGTCACCAAAAACAAACGCTGGCAATTTCAAGCTTCTAAATAGCACCACAAAACCAAATAGCACTTCATTGGTACTCAAATTTCCCGCCAGTTTCCATGGCAATAGCAGTTCCGGTGTTTAACACTTTGGTAGCGGTCAAGATTGGGTACTTAAATGCGAAAGCTGCTAATTTCTAGCGCCCAATTAGCAGGGCACTTAAATGTAATATTTTATAGTGCTACCTTGCCCGCCAGTTTCCATAGCAACAGCAGGATAGCCGTGACAAGCACTTCTACCCATTACCAAAGTTAGTACCCATTACCAAAACCGTGCTAGTTTCTAACATAAAAATTGTTAAGCGGCTGAATAGCGCCGTCATAGCACCTGCTTTAGCACAAGGTGCTAATCTTTTTTTTACAGTGTAAGGAGCAATAGCTTGCCAAACAGTAAAAATGTAAAAGTAGAAATGGCAAATTAAAGAAGAAGCTTGCTGTAGTTGTGCAATTCATCAGACGCAAGTAAAACGTACCAAAATATAAATTTGACACCAACTGGTTTTAAAATTTGCATGCTTTACTGGTCGCCAAGGTAGCAGTTATTGAAATGGGGTGTCCGATATTATCTGCAGTCTGGCATTACCCAAAGTTCCCCTATGCTTGAAGGAGTCTTTTCTAGATCAGAATGTATCCTTTGTTGGTAAGAGTGGGATCTCTCAAGTCAGGTTTGAGCGGTGGGTAGATATCTGAATCAGATCCGGAATCACATATGCATAGGAACAGCAGGAACGCCCCCTCCCCCACTTTTTGGCCAGTATTTCGCTAAAATCTTCAAGTTATCTTATACTATACTATATTATGTATTTTGGGAAAGGATTAGGCTAAGGATTACATGTGGCTTCCCGCTCTGCTATTTATGTTTCACCTCTGATTTGAAACATTTTGTCTTCCCAGTGATTGTCCAGTTTGTTCTTGAACTCACTAGTTGAGGCCGCAATAACTTGTTCTGGTAGGTTGTTCCAGTGGTTTACTATGCGGACAGTGAAGAAGTTCTGCCGAGCAACCTTGTTTGCTGACGGTTTGGAGAGCTTGAGAGCATGACCTCTTGTGCCTTGGTCTGCTGGGGCCAGGGGAAAGAGTCTTGAGCAGTCTATTCTAATCTTCCCTGTCAAGATCTGGTACACTAAGATCATGTCTCCTCTCATCCTTCTGCAATGCAGGCTTGGCAAACTTAGTCTTCTCAGTCTGTCCTGGTATGGTAAGTGTCAAATAGTTGCAACCATCTTCGTCGCATGCCTCTGGACTCGCTCTATATTGTCTTTGTCTCCACACATAACTGGGCCCCAAACACTGTTGCCGCACTCAAGTATGGGTCTGACCATTGTCTTGTACAATAAAGGTAGAGTGACTTCATCAAGGTTCAGGAAAGCTCGCTTGATCACTCCTAGTGTTCTGAATGCTCTTGTAACTACTAAAGACGTCTGACTGTGGAATTGGAGTTTTCTTGATTTGTTATTTCCAGGATCTTTTTCTGCAGTTGTTTTTTCAAGCACCTGGCCCAGCATGTGGTATTCGTGCTCAGGGTTTGAGGATCCAAGATGCATGACTGCATTTGGTACCATTGAAAGGCAGTTGCCACTTGGTAGACCAGTCAGTTAGGGCGTCAAGATCCAGCTGAAGTGTGTCTGCATCTGTACTATCCTTGATGGGTCTATAGACTTTGGTACCATCTGCATAGATCAGGACTGAGCTGACAAATCTTCAAAGACAAAACTTAGGTCATAGGTGGCTAACGATTCGCCAAGGTAAGAGGAGCCTAAAACTGCAATGAATTTATCATAGGGGATAGGCTTCCCACAAGGATCCGAGATGCAAGACTTTGCATTTGGTACCATTGAAAAGCAGTTGCCACTTGGCAGACCAGTCAGTTAGGGCGTCAAGATCCAGCTTAAGTGTGTCTTCATCTGTACTATCATTGATGGGTCTATAGACTTTGGTACCATCTGCATAGATCAGGACTGAGCTGACAAATCTCCCCCCCCCCTCCCCCACCTTATTGTGACGTTTCTACTCTTAAACAAAATCTTTTAAGGCTGAATTGAGCCACTCAAGCTAACCGCACTCAGGCTGTTAAAAGTGATGTCAGCAATGCCGCCACACCAAGAATCTCATCCCGCTCTCATCTATGCAGCTCCGACACAGCCATAAATTGCGTTTGGAGATGCCATTTGTGCATTTTGGCTATCACAAGGCTATATCACTGCCAAATTGTGGTGATATCGCGTAATCCTGAGATATTCAATTACACTAAGATAAAAGAAAAAATACCATATTTTTGCTCTGGAGCGGAAACACACTGATAGCCAAGCCGCTACAACAGAAGTGTCTTGACATAATGCACTATCAGTGAAAATATTTGAATGTGGATTGCACCACTCATAAAATCAGGATTGGTGGTTTGCTTTGCCTTAGTAGTCCAGTTTTACACTTTCCCTGTACAAAAACACTTGAAATGGGCATATTAAATACTTGTACAAAATACATGTGGCCCGGGTGAGTGAATCTAGCAAAATTAAGGGAATATTTGTATGGTTATAGGCCTATAGGGCCCCGATTTATATATACCCAGTAACCCAGTAGTATACACTGTATACCGCTCACCAAACGCAAGAAAGTAAAAAATTGATTATCGGCAATGACGACGCACGAGGCAAAACTAACGGAGGATGCCGAACGCTGGTGAGAGGTATAATTCTTAAAAGGAAAATCATCCCTGCCAGAGCAGATCCCGATCGCGCGAAGGGGTGATTATCCTCGATAATTTTCCATTGGAGAATATCCAAGGGAGAACATTTTCCAGATAGAGAACATTTGCGAACATTTGAACATTTGCGTCGATTCCCGATGCCGGAATTCCCGGAATCCCCGCTGTCCTTGGGAAGCGTCTGCTGTTGCGTTCTGAGGCCATTATTATAAAAAAAGAACTCTAGGACGCTACGTCCTTTACAAAATAGGACGGAAACGGTTTTCATAAATAGACGCAAGCAAATAAAGA
>JARFNZ010138869.1:0-10641 GCA_031763405.1 Balanus nubilus
GTGTGTGTGTGTGTGTGTGTGGGTGTGTGTGTGTGTGTGTGTGTGTGTGTGTGTGTGTGTGTGTGTGTGTGTGTGTTGGGGAGAGGGGGTGAAGCATACCCCTGCCGATTCGCCCCTAGTTGAGCTAGGGGCGAGCTAGAGCTTCGATTAAAAAAAAACGAGCGTATTGCTTGTGACAAGAGGAGACCGGTGGCATCCAATTTTAAGGACCTGGGTCATTTGGTGACATCTGACATCAGCTCAACGACTTGAAATCACCGAATTCCGTATTTGCCGATAGGATGACTTCTAATCAAGCTAGAGCCGTGCTCTAAAGACCAAGACGTTCCTTTTCGTAAGACAAATGTGTGTTGATACATTTCAGGTTTCAGACGACATTTACTCCTAGTCAAAGGTCAAGTGTCAACCTAGGTCATCTAAGGTCAGTGACCTCGGTTGATCTGGAAGAGATAATGACCTCTGTTGAACCCGTATTTGTGTAAAATGAATGTGAAATTCGAAAACAGCGCACAAAGACACCCAGGAAAGTAATTTCACTGAAAACCATGAAGTTCATAAGGTAACACCTGTTTGCATACTCCAGAACGTAAAAAATCAGGAATGGTGCTGGTTACAAGCATTGAAATACAACGAAAGTAATTTGTGTTTGGCATGGCCTTCAGGAAGCGGTCAGTCTCAATTAATCGCGATCACAGTTCCTAAATTTTAAGAGTAGGTGTAACATTAACCAATAATACGTGACCAAAAATGCTGGCGCGATCCGCCGTTTTTTTACGCGAGTTATTACCGAAAAAACACGAAGGGTGGCAACCTTCTTTAACTGGCAAGGGCTGGTGCCATGTTGCGGTGGAGATGGGGTTTGTGCGGTCCCTTTGTAGTGTATCTGATTAATTGAGGTCTCGGCTATGAAGAGCAGAAATGATTTATGAGGCGAGCTTGTCCGTCATACCAAGAGTGCCTTGCCGAGCAACAACAGCGCAGCAATGCGGCGCCAAATGAATAATAGACTCTCCTGCAGGACCTGTACCGCACCCGCAGCTGACACGGAATGAAGGGGACGTTTTTACAATAGCTTCTTGGAAAGGATAACGCAGTTGAATTCAATTAAATTGAAAACATAAGGTGTATTTTTACATACATACATCCCTCAAGGGACGTTGCTCACATGTATTAAATGAAAAAATAACTGAAATCGTCCAAGCGCTAAAATTAGGCTTAACTAACATGTTTTACAAGACAATGCAAAAGCCGTATCATACGCTATGGGTTATGGTAAAAGCCAAGGCTAAACTAAGCCAAAACTAAGGCCCGGTGCTCACTGAGCGAAAAGTAAACGTAACGTAAAGCAAACGTAATCACTCCATTGCCTTATCTGGTTTTAATTGCACCGTAATAAACACATTTAATCTCATTACCATCTCTTCAACTTTGTTTCAATATCTGCTTGTGGTATTGTTGTGTTTGTGGCTGTTTGTGGCCTCAGTTTTGCAAACCCTACGTTTTGTCTACATGTGCTCTCCTTTGTGTTTACTTTTCGGCCAGTGACTACCGGGCATAAGGCATTACAAACAGCGAACAAGGGAAAAGTTACTTTACTTTGGGGTCAATCATTCACTGTTTCTTTTGTCATAATGCTGTGGCCCCAATAATTGACTAGACCAACCAGGAATTGAATGGTAATTTAGTAATGACCAGTGTCACGATTACATTTTTCTATCTTGCCCTGATTAAATCTACCATGCATTCAAATACATGATTAAATGAAACATCAGTTAAGTGATTTAAACACCCATGTATCATACAAAAGCCAAGGCATCGCAATAGGCTAGAACTGTCCCATTCATCATTCACTCACAGCCCATGTTGCCGACGAATGGTATAAATCGTAACGAGCTTAGCAGCACGAATAATACTCTCTTCAGTTAGCGCTCTATAGGAGTTGATAGTGCCTGATTATGCTACAATAATCGTCTTTTTTCGGCTCCAAGCTAAGCAATTCAGTTATAATACTTAGTAATTATGTTCTTGAGTGTCGTGTTGTCCTTACAAGGACATTACATAAGAGATATACACGTACAATCCGATGGCAATTCATGGAGGGCAAATAAAATAAAATCAAACGGTCTGGCTCCCTCAGCCATAAGTGTGTGTGTGTGTGTGGGGGGGGGGGGGGGTGGAAGTCTGATGTTACTGTTGGTGCAAATGTGATGTAAAAAAATAAATTCATCAAAAGCTGGATCTGATTTAAATCTATTTAGCCTGCATATAGGGCATATCTGAATTCACGCGTGTTACACTTAACCCTCATAACCTCGTTAACCTCTAGGCCTCTTAATTCACGCGTATTACACTTCACTTTAGCTTCGCCAGTGTAAGGCAAGACTGTTGCGCCTCCATGTAAGCAAGTTGATGCAACCCACTCGCCGATTCGCCCCTAATTGTGCTGGAGCTTGGAATTTAAAAAAAGCGTTTGTGACGAGAGGAAGCCGATGGAACCCGATTTCTAGGTTCTGTGTCATTTGGTGACCTCGTTTGGTGAATGTGGAATTCGAAATCAGCACATAAAAGCACTCTGGCAAGCTCTAAAAATCAAAAAAGCTCACCCGCGGTCATCAGAGGTCACTGACCTTGGTTGACCTTTGGAGGGTCGTGACCTCATTGGTAAACATAGAGGTCACATGTTAACACCTGTTTGTGTACTCCTGAACATAAACAAATAAGGAAGCGCGCGAGTTATAAGCATCGATATGCCTCGGAACGCCATTTGCGCTTGACATGACCTTGAGCAAAAAGGTTACAGGTCACAAGTATCGGGGTCACGACTTCAAAATTTGTAGGGTAGGTGTAAAATTATAAATACTGGGGTACCGAAAATTTTGTCGCGAATTATTCCCGGGACGAGACTAAAACGCGAGTTATTCTACCCGAGGTGGGGGGGGGGGGGGAGGGGGGCAATCACCCCCACTACACTGGCGAGAGTTAAGGCCGAACATATGCCCCTAGTTCAAATATGGTTTCGGAAATATTTGTTTTGCTAAATAAACATTATTTTGAAAATCCAACGGGCAATAATGACACAAATTTGAAATGATAAGGTATTGTGGCTCGAATAGTATTGTGGAATAAAAGCTCAATGTTGATTCTGAAAATTCAAATTCAATACAAGCAAAATTTGTACCTATGTCGTCTTTTCCGATTTTGCCCAATTCGGATCTAACGGATCTATCATCTCTGTACTGAGAGTTTTCAAGATAGGAGTAGAAAATATAACATTGGTTCACCAAATCATAATCCACGTTGAAATATGATTTGAAACGATAAAAACGCACTGCTCTGAAAGGGATTTGGCGCCACGGGTGTTCTATGTTTATGATACAACTTAAGTTTATGATCATCGGCTAAACTTAAGTTGCACCGGCTAAACTTATGATGGACAATAACTGATTTACCAGTGTTTGCAGATTAATCATCTAGTAGGTATACAATCAACTATGGTCGGATAATACTAAATGTATGTAACAAAACGATATCAATTTACTTTTTACTGCATTTTGACAACAATTAAACATAACGTTTACAACAATTCAGGCTTCGATATCTTCAAACGAAGCATATGAGTGTGTCAGACATATACAGCAGGTAAATCAATTTCATAATCTCCCTGAAGTGCACACTTCAACCACGATTATTTCCTAAAGCACACTCACCGATGCCTTGGGCGCTGTTCAGCAGAAGCGAGCACCAATGTTCCCCGTCCGCTCTCAGCACAACACAAGTACACCAAGTCACGTGATCTTCGCCGTCTCTCCCGGACGAAACACTGTTACAGCCCGCACCGCGTCAACGCTGCCCCGGCCGGCCGACGACCGTATTTTTAGCCGATGGCCCGCCCGCACCTCCCGCTGGCTGACCCGGCACTGTGCCCTGCCGCCGGCACCGCTATCTCGACGGGTCGTGGTGCGGGAGAGAGTGGCGGTCATTCCTCAGCTGGCCTTGTCGGGCCTGCTTTGGTCGTGCTGGGCTATGCCGAGCCTCCCGGGTCGTACGGGGCCTGGCCGGGCCGCGCTGGGTCGTCCAGGACTGCACCGAGTCAGGCAGGGCTTCGTCGGACCGAGCCAGGCCTCGTCAGACCGAGCCGGGCCTCGTCGGACCGAGCCGGGCCTCGTCGGACCGAGCCGGGCCTCGTCGGACCGAACCGGGCCTCGTCGGACCGAGACGGGCCTCGTCAGACCGAGCCGGGCCTCGTCGGACCGAGCCGGGCCTCGTCAAACCGAGCCGGGCCTCGTCGGACCGAGCCGGGCCTCGTCGGACCGAGACGGGCCGAGTGGCAGCGTTTCGGGTCACCGGTCGGCGCCGGTCGTCCTCAGACCAGGCCGCCGCGCGCCGCCCGGCCTCTACGTGTCCAACGGCCCGCGAAGCGCTTATTTACTGGCGTTAGACAGAAATATGACTTCGGCACCGACTGGCGGGCCAACTTTTGGGCGCCTGCGACGCGTCTGGGCCGGCGTGGCGGCGCCTGTCGGAGCACCGCGCTGGTACGTCAGCCGTCGGCAGCGTCGGCCTCGGCTCCCTGACAGATGCGGCCACTGGGGACTCAGCACGGACGCTGCACTGGTTGCTATGCATGACGGTTATGTGTCAGATTATGCATGCATCGGAGGTTCATTGTTGGAATGAGAATGCCTGTCATGAATAAAGGCACACACTTAGTGTACATACGTAAACAAGCGTGGCATGGTGGACATGCATCTTGTGCACCGATTTGGTAAGAAAAGATTCATTTCTTTTAAGTTCTCGTCCCCCAAAAATGTTGACTATATAATGAAGAATTGTAGGTGCTGATCATGTGCGCGGCTACATTTTCTTCTGGGATTTAGGAAGGTGCATGGGTATCATTGGGTTTACAATACCCGTTCGGTTAAACTGGATCGATAGTGTAAAACAAACGTCAGGTAGTCAGAAGGCCCTTTTCATCTGCAATGCATCACTTTATTTATGAAAGGCATGAAATCGGGTGATAGCTTCACAGCAAAGTCACTTGACGCATCAGGCATTCATCCCGTCATCAACCAAACGGTAACATACAAGACACTTAATCATTACAAATTCAACGTCAACCTAAATGGAAGCTAAAATGATCGCACTCCTGTGACGCATTTTAGCATGGTTTCTACTGCGTGCTCTGTGGTCTACACATCTAACTATATTCGATTTGTCCTATTTTGAAATCAAAATCGGTGGTAACGCCTTCAAACCACACATATTTATCTCGCATGATTGCCTATTTTCTGATTCTGCCACAGCCGCATGTCGTGTGTGTGTGTGTGTGTGTGTGTGTGTGTGTGTGTGTGTGTGTGTGTGTGTGTGTGTGTGTGTGTGTGTGTGTGTGCGTGTGCGTGTGTAGGTGTGTGTGTGTGTGTGCCCCGCTTCCTGAGACGGGGCGTTGCCGTACCCGGGTGGTGCCTTCCAAGATGGTGCGGCCGAGTCGTGCATGCAGCCCCTCAGACGGTGCGATAGTGTGGCCGAGGGGTGCGTCCAGCCGGCCGGGCCTAATCTCATCAGACGTCGGCCGACCACCCGTTAGCCGGCGGCGGTCGGCGGCACCTGCGGCGTCTCCCAGCTGACAGACTCCGACCGGAGCCCGAGCGCAACTCCCGTGACACGCACAAGACCCAGCTGACAATGTGCACTGTGCACTGTGCAGTGTGCCCGGCCTCTACAGCGGCCCCGCCGAGCAGCGAGCGCAGCTGAACAGAGCCGTGTGGGAAACGCTCGTGCAGTTAGCCGAGCCGGGGCTTTGAGCCGCCATATCTGTCTCCAGACAAGAAGACCGACGCCCCAGAGAGAGAGAGAGAGAGAGAGGCGGCAGCCCTCTCGCAGGAGGAAGACCCGGTGGATGTGTGCACCGTACTCAGGGCGGCAGCCAGAGCGGCGGGCAGCCACACCTCAGGACAGCCGCCAACGGGGTGGTAAAAGGGCAACATTCACTGCTTTGTCTCCTGAAGAGCATCATCCATTACCCTAGGTAAAATGAGGCTCCGCATGCCTCGTACGTCGCCATGGGGGCGCGTTCAGACGACTCCAAAGCCGCGAGGCTTAGCGGCGATGACACGCTGCCGAGCTGGCGGAAGAAACAGCATCAATAAACAAGGCCTTCCGACTCCCAACTCCGCCGTCACCTCCATACCGTTGTACATATTGTTCAGAGACGCGCATTTCTAAGACAGTGCAGATTGTCTTTGCAGTATCGCACTATCGACAGTGCACTAGCTGCAAGCACATAAGATATCAATGTGGGAAATATTTTAGCAAGTTGGGTTTAACCCTCTAAGCATCATTCTAAGCCTATATATAGGCTTACAGAGACGGCCTATATATAGGCCGTCTCTGTATACAGAGACGTGCATTCAAATTAAAAACTCATCAGCAAGGCAGTCTTGTAAGTTGTAAGCCTCAGGGTCCTTGGGAGTCGCACCGCTTCCAGTCCATGCTGTGCTAGTGCCACATATTTATTTCTTGGTAGCCTCATTCATCTTATCAATGCCGGCATGTGTCACCCTTACTCAACCCGAGAAAGCAGGCCTCTCGCAAGCGGTTTCAGATTCCCTGAGATCAACATATGTCTTAGCGCCTTTATATCAACGAAAAACAAACATCTTCACGAACAGTGTCGTCGATAGTATCTCGCACGCTGCCACACATTCCTTCAGAGCCGCTCCATATAGCACTACCATAACAATTCCGGTTCTCTCTAGCCTGCGCTATATAGCCTCTCCTCAACAGCGCGGATCCCTTCAGCTCCGGCAGAAAAGCAGGTTCTGAGATGGCTCGTAACAGCGCTATCAGCGCCGCGATAATTCGGCAAAACGGCCTTCTCCCGTCGGGACCGACGCCCTCTCCCCGCCTCCCTCTCACCACCACCGCCTCCACGCCGCCTCCCAGCCGCCACCGCCTCCGGCCAGCCGCCACCGACCGCTCAGAGACGCAAAACAATGCATTTTATATCGGCGGCGGCGCTGGCAGTGTGTTGGCGTGCGGCGCGGGTAGAGTCTCGTCGGCCCCTGATGGATCGACCAAGAATTAATTACCGCCGCTGGCGATTCGACTCCGGGGAGCGCCGGGTCAATTATGTCGCCGCGCGGTCGTGTAATTGATCCGTCAGCAACGGCAGCCGCCGGGCATCTCGCGGGACCCATGTCGGACGTCTCGCGTCGTCTTGGTGTTGATCGGTGACGTATAGAGTCCTCCAGCCGTCCGATTGTCGTTTGGAGTCGTACCGTCGTCCCATGTCGTTCTCTGTCGTCTGTGTGTTGTCTTATGGCATACAGACTCGGAGTCTGAGTCGTCCGTTGTCCGGTCAGTTTGAGTTCAGCTGGGCCGGCCACGTGGTTAACGGAGTCGAGCCTCGGCGCTATCGCTGGAATCTGACACCGCGTTCGAAGATGACGACCGGATTGCAGCAGGTCGTCAGCTTCCGAGCGGTTGCTGCTGCGGCCCAATCATGCGGCAGGGGTTCCAATCGAGGCCGGGCCGCGCCACCGAAGGAACCACGTCGTCAGCGCCGATAGTGGCGGTGGCGGTGGCGGTGGCGGTGCCGGTAGCGGCGGCGGCGGCGGTGGCGGTGCCGGCAGCGGCGGAAGCAGCGAGGCGTCGTGCCGGTTCATGCATCAAACTCGCGGCGCCCGAATCATTCCCCATCAACCCACGGCCCGGTTTGGAATTCGTTTGCATCCTATGAATGTTAAACGTGCCAAGAGGGAAGTGTGCATTGCCTCACCCAATGGCGGGCTTTGCGTTCGCGGCGACCCGCAAATCGCCCTCCCACACTGTAGGCTGTTGCTTCCCTGAGCGGGAAAAGGTCAAGAGGGGAAGCCAACACCTTTCACGGATATGAGATTGCCGTCAATTGCTCCAATCATCATTGTCCTTGTCATAAAAAACAGCTGCACTAACAGTTACATAGCAATCTCTTCGTAGTAAACCCTGCAGTCATTGGCTTCGGCACTTTTATCCAGCCAGGATGCAAATTATGTGTGCAATGATGCAAATGTGAAATTCATTAACCACAAACACATTTTTCAAGAGGTCTGCAAAAACAGTTTCGCAGAATGTGTCTTATAGTTGTAGATACTTTTCGCACGACTGACTGTATCATTATCATTGTCAATGATTGTAGTAGGAACTAGGATTGTAGCTAGGAAGTCTGATCAACGGAGTAAACGAATTCCTCTTTTTCAGGTGTATCGGCACTGAGGCTGATTGACGCCGTCTTTCCAAGTCACGTCATCGTGGGGAGGTCGATGAACCTGACCTGCGACTATGACACGGAGGGAGACCAAATCTACCAGGTCAAATGGTACAAAGACGACAACGAATTCTTCACATATGTGCCAGGAAAATTGCCGAAAACATACAACATCTCCGGAGTGACTGTCGACAATATCGATGTAAGTAACGGAAACAAACATCATACAACAAATGAGCACTGCACGTTAATGAAAATAAATGTAAATGGACTGAGTCGAAATACACCACCGTGATTGACTAAGCGCTATCTATGCGTATTTGAGTACGGTATGTGCATTCTCATTTACTGTATGAAGTTCGTGATAAAGTACTTGAGCAAGGTTTTTTCGTTGTAGGTGCCTGAATGAACAACGCGTACCGCGATCAGCGTCCACCCCAATGCAATACTAACAAGTCTCTGCCTTTAGCGAGCAGACCTCTTAAGTTCCGTTACTTCATTTAGAACGTCATGCTGAGATTGTAGTGTGATAACTAATATCTGAAGACATGTCGGACAGTTCCGAGAGGAGCATAGCAGCTCTTCAAGAGCCACCTCACCACACGTCGAACACTTGTCAGCAGTTCTTGATGCTGTGGCGAATGCGCAGTCCCTGAGGCCATCGTATGATAGATTAATGTTGAACATCCTGGAAACACACCGGGGCGTTCAACGCTGAATGATGAAAACATTGTTTGTCTCTATAGCGGGGACGAGGTTTGCTTCTGGATACAATCGTTCATAGTTTAAAGACGAGTGGCGAGGAACACAGCTAACTCGTTTATCGCGGTCAGCAGAACATTTTGCTTCGTTTATATGACAGCACTGCCACAGATCTGTTTCTCGGTACTCAATTTGCTGATCCAAATTGTTGAGCCGATCCACAAAGTCCCTGAACCTACCAGCCGACCTTAGTAGCCGTTTTCACAATTCTTATTTAGAGCGTTGGTACCGTCCGTTGTGAAGTCCTGCATTCCAGAGGGACCTAACGTGCTGCTGACAGGGTGGCAGCAGAGCGCCGAGCGCTGCCGGCAGGAGATATTTTCTGTACAATGTAGTCATTTATCTTCAGTGCATGCCTATTTCCAATTTTGCACCATCACTGACCCAAAACTAAATGGTCATTGGTCACTCAAGTATGCAGGACTCTCCAGAAGGTACGAACCAAATAAATTAGCATCGTGAAAACGGCTAAACGTCTGTCACTCTGTACTTAGTAACGGAGACGAACTATTTACTAATATGATAACCAAATTAAAGCCTATAGCGGCCAGAGACGACTCGACAGGAGGTCTGCCCTGGGACTGGCAAGAGGTCAAACAAAGGTTAGCGGATGACGGATCGAGCCGCCATCCGAGCCGGAACCAGAGCGACCTATAGGTCAGGGCGGGTCGAGCCCCAGCGTAACCGTGGTTAAGGTCAGTAGCAGGCGGGGCAAGTGGAGATTATCCAGGGGCCGGCAGAACACGAGCCTGACAGCAGGGAATTTACAGCGAACTTCAAGGACAAACGAAGTGTGAATGAAAACTGTTGCGCCTGATACATAAAACGAATAAAGCACGAAATGTAATTCTGATTGTTAAATCTGGGATATGTTCGACGATATTGTCACGATATTGTTCGTGGATGATACAGCTAGGCATTTTGATGGAAACACTTTTCAATCTCTTCCTGCATGCTTTCAAAGTGACCAGTGTCAAGCCGACCAATGCGCTCTGAAAAGTGTGAGCTTTTGTCGCGCTATCGGCCGTCCCACCTTAAAGGCCGTCCGAAGGCCTATGCAGCAAGGGACCGAGCGGTGGGAGCTCAACACTGAAATGTTTGTCGCGTCATAAGCTGTCGGTCGGCCTATGGGACGGGAAGACAGACAGTGCGACAAAAATCCACATTTCCCATTGGCCCGACACTGGTCACTTCAAAAGCATGCAAGAAGAGATGAAAACGTGTTTCCATCAATAATCCAAGCAAGGCTATCTGCGAGCCCGTCTTAGATTTTACAGACAAAATCTTATTTTAATTTACCGGATGGGTAAACAAACTTCCGAACTTCAAAGCTGCATTTCCATAAAATGCGTGACAATATATTCCTGCCCGGGGCTGGGACAATTTAATGATCTCACCGAGTTTTTTAATCGTAAGTACCGAGGACCGTTAGGTCCGAGGTACTTTCGACTAAAAAAAACGAGGTGAGATCATTAAATTGCCAGCCCAAGGGTAGGAACAAGGCCGTATAACCAGGTAGGACCATCAGCGATTTTTTTACCTTCCCCCTACCGCACCCAAATGACGTCACTGGGATGGTAACTCAGGAGCCGCCATTTACTTCCATTATGAAGATAATGTTTCTAAATATATTT
>JARFNZ010138880.1:0-10640 GCA_031763405.1 Balanus nubilus
CCCCCCCCCCCCCCCCCCCCCCCCCCCCCCCCCCCCCCCCCCCCCCCCCCCCCCCCCCCCCCCCCCCCCCCCAGCGGATCCGACGGATCTTCCTACATTTGTTTCAGAATATCTTCGGAACCTTCGCAGACAATGACGTGAAACTTGACATGACTTTTTGTACATCTATTTGACATCTTCTGAGAAAAAATCAGTTTCGCTGGAAAACTTTGAGATATGCCGATTTTAGGGACGTCGCTACATGCCACTTGAATGCTAAATTTTAGAAGAAAAACAAAACAAAAATAAACTTCAATAAAAAATTAAATGTAACAAGATATAATGTAGAAATGTAGAAATATAATGCATAATGTCCGAAATGGCAACCTCAAATATTTGACGTTTTTTGTCCAAATTCAAAGGCTATTTTTTTTTAATATCACCAAGATAGATACAAATGAAGACCATTTTAACCTCAGAATACTTTAGGACGCTGGCAACGAGTGATTTCTACACAAATTTCAAAGCAATATATTTTTGACTGAGTAATTACTCAAGAAGCGTGATAACGTCATTTTTAATTACGTTTCTTGCATTCTAAACGACGTACACAGAGGTAAATGACACCACTGAACTTCTGAGACAAAACTGGTCCACAATTCAATTACTCCGTTAATTTATTAATCCGTTAATAATCCGTTAACTAATGATAATGCATTATAATATTCCTTTAATACATTTTAATTCTAATGTAAACAATTCTGTGGAGATCCTCTCTTAAGCATGCAATTTTTCATTGTGTAGGGGAGGGTATCCCTTTAGCGACCACTCCCCACTTGCGACCCCCCCCCCCCCCTAACACCGTACAAAGACACTGAGACCAGATACAGTTCGAAATCCTGCTTCAACAAGTCGGTCGTGTGTGTTTCACCAATTTTAGCCCTTTTCTGTTTGGTGATTGCTATGGTACAGTACACCAGCCGGGTTGAACGCAAAAGCGTGTTTTGTTTCGTCGTTCACGTACTTTAAAGGGACGTTTTAACCAGTGTAATATATCTTAACCAAGACAAATTGCTTTGTCCTTAATTTTCCATCTCTAAATTTCAGTCGCCACCTTACTTATAATTCTGCAGTATTTCTAGGAATGCACTCGGGCTCAGATAAATGTGCTGGTTGCAAAGGTTTGCAGTGGTCTCCGTTAACTCCTATCCTGAAAATTGGATACCAATGCCTTCCATTTGTTTTGGTCGGCACGGTGGTTTTATTTGTTTACTCTAGCTCAATTATGATCAAGATGGCAGATGTGAGAACTAACTATGTAAAACCGTTCGTGTTATTCCGGTGATAAATAGGAAGCAAGTTCCCTATTTGTGTTTTCGCAAGTGTTTGCGAGATTGCAGTTTGCTATGAAATGCTGTTTGCTATGAATTGCTTAAAGTGACCTTTTGTGACCAGACCTGACCTGTGCTTAGTATGAGACTTATGCTCATGGTGTTCCTTCATCATGCATTTGGGAGCACTTTGGCTGAGTTTGGGCCCGGAGCCATTTATTTTGCGGGCCTTCAACCCCATAAAGCGGAAACGACATTTCTACATTTTTTAATTCGTATATTTGACTCAACCTTGACCAGTCATGTGACCTCATAACTATACATTTACGTTGGATGCATTTCGTAGAGAGCTTTCGAATGTCGCCTCGCGGGCCTCGATGAGCCATTGGTTCCCAAAACAGCAGAGGGGAGCACGGATCGACCCCCCAGCCCCCATGCGGTCGTGGGTACGGAAATAGCCCATGGGGTGTCGTGATAACGTTATCGATTAGTGCTTGGCATTCAGGAGCCTGTTTTAAGAGCCATATAAGTACCACTTTCGGCATAGGAAATCGACTCTTTTTAAATAATGTCAGCAGTTATGTCACGCCAGCTTCTTCATACCAGATACATTGCATGAATGGGGCGAACCTGTATATCAACAATAGGTGACACTGGTACTGGACACCGGTGTTGGTTCAGGCGTCCAGGCTCTTCTCGATGCAGCTTTCTGATGTCTAACTCTGCGTTGTGGACTAGTTCCCGGTGGTGTCTAAGTGTTCTGAGAGAGCGCTAGGGAAACACTCGGCTCTCGCCTATGTTTGATTCTCGGAAACCGAAGTGCCTGCGACAGTCGGCGAAATGGAGATCAATCCCTGCCGCCGACAGGTCCCGTCTCCTTCTACCCACCCCCACCCCTCCCTGACTTCCTCGCTCGCCGCTCGCGCAAGTTGAAATATTCCTTCGTTGGCGGCTGCCGCCCGTCAGAGTATGAACTCCCCGGTGTGGAAACTGCAGGCAGTATGTCAGCGCACCACATAACACGCGCGATAATGGCACTGTTGCTGCTGATTTATGTCTGCTTCAAATGACGGCCATGTGGTTGGATCCGGCCGCAGGACCCGGCCGCACGGGTGGTCGGCGGGTAAATGTCAATGATATGCTGCGTCCCGGTCGCCACCGCTGCTGCATTGGTAATGCCCCGCGGGCATCCCTGTAAGAAGTGAGATTAAGTGCTTAGGTGCGGTGTATGCTGTAAGCATGGTCTGGGCGCGGGAGGCTAAAAATCATTAGCGCTGGCCACTGGTGGTCCGTGTAGGTATTCAGCATCGAGTGCGAACAATTCATTTCGAGCCGAGGTATTGTGGTCCAGACACGAAGGAAACCCTGACGATGCTGGGAAATCACTGGAATGAGGGGCCAACCGTCTTTTAATTCGATTCTTGTCATGCAACTGTCAAGGGCAAGATATCGAGGAGTATTCAAGGCAGTGTGCCCCTGGTTCGGCCGCTAGTGTTCCGAACGAATCGCGCACGTGGCTGGCGAGAGGGATGGAGAAAGGCCACCACCGGACAGTCAGTCTGAAATACTGCGTACGGGCAACAGCAAACAGCTATCTTGGACGGCAAGCGGGCAAGTGATCAATTAGTCGGGTCGGCAAGATTAGGGGCGGTCCATATCGGGTGCGCAGGGTCCCGGTGAGGTCCGTTAAGGTGTGTGAAAACATTCGTCGTGCCAGGCTTACATCGGTAAATAACACGTGATCTTTGAGTGTGGCACAGTTGAAAGGACCGAGTCTCGGGGAATTCTGTGTATGTTTGAGCTTGTGTTATACCTCGCTGAATGGTTCAGGCGCGGCTGATTACTACAGCTGACGGCTTGATGTGCCGTGATTTTCCACGGGTGGTGGGAATGATTGCAGATGTTGAAGCTAATTGGACGCTTCCATACAAACATGATCGGCGTCTACTGACAAGCGGAAAATCACTTGTCACAGAAATACTGTTAATTATCCCCGGCGAGGATTAGGTGGGCATCCGGGTGTGATGGCTCCATGACATATCGCAAGTCTGTGGTGTTCGGACGGCTCGGGGTGGTTGAACTAATCGTTCTCGTTTCTAACCAGCCCGCATTCACTACTCGACACATATAGCTCCTATAAGGGGCTGTTTGGCCCGCATGGCACGCCAGTGGCGGCTGCACGGGAGGTACAACAGTCAACAGTCAACAGACACTCACGCGAACGGCCCATCACTGGGCGATCGCGTAATAAACATGCAGTTCGTGTTGGCGTGTAATTGATCGGTGGTGGTGCCGGTTTAGGAACGCGTGACGGAGTTGCTGTGCGTGTGGCCAACATTACAGGTTGTGGTGGTATGTAGAGGATGATTCCCAATCGGTCGTTTCATACCACCAGTCTTTATATTTAAACCGACAGACGGTTTGTCTTTTGCCCCAAGCATAGACAGAGATTGGTGGTCTTTAGACAGACTGAAAATATCCGGCCATTGTAAGTCTTCGGTTGCCTGTACGTACAGGATACAGTCATAGGTCCTATCCAGCGATAAATGACCAATTGACCGTTGTCTTTTGTTCACTTTCAAAGTGAATGTCAGCATACATTTGGTGTCCACTACTGGTGCTCGTTGTCCTCATATCTGTCCGCTTTCCAGGATAGGCGTCGAGTGTCCTTCACGAGTCTAGTTATACAGGCTGTCATGAACCCGGCCTTCGAGCCCACTGCGCCACGCGCGCGTGTGTGTGTGTTTGTATATGTATGTATTCAAAACACGCTCGATGGTCGTTACGCCAACTAAGGAAGTGTGTCGTCCCGCCCGCCCTTGGGACTGGCTCGGTATGGATAAAGGAAGCGAACGGCGGCCCACGCTACTGGAGAATTCCCAGACGCCTCCGCGCTTCACTGCGAACTTCGCTTGTTGTTCTAAGAGCCATGAGCACGCCTACCTGTGTCGTGAATACTGAATAGCTTCAACAGACTTAGAACTGCGTCACCGACTTGTTCCCTGCGATAGTCATCAAACTTTGAAGGTTCTCATGACGTTCTGCGGAAGACATTTGACCAAGGCGATCGCAGGGCTATGCGCGATTGTCAGGAGATAGCTAAAGCCGGTCGCACTCTGGCCATTCGGTCCGCGATATCAAAACTTTTTCCGCGATATCGCCCATGTGACGGCCTAAATACGCAAATCGTATCTCCGAACGCGCTTAATTTGGTTGTGAGTTGCGGTACGATGACGTAATGCTATTTTTGAAGATGGGCCACCTCGCTGCGATGTAGCCGCAAGAAAATCGCGGCGATATCGCAACCGAATGACTAAGTGTGCGGCCGGTTTAACAGTCCAGGCGTGAGCTGAATCGCGACCAATCTGCGATTGGAAGTGTTCTTGGAATTTAAGTCGGTTCAAGGGCACTCGGTGCCGAACTTGGCCTCTCTGGTATTCAGAAAGGGCATCACGCTTGGGCCGATGCGACTCGCTTCCAGTCAAGACTTGACGAGCCGAGCGCTCCGCTATGATCGCCCGTCCGGGGATATTTATTTATTCTACACCCGCTCCAAATTGGATTGTTTGGAAAGTCGGCGGATCTTCATGGAGGGCGTTGGTGCTCACCGCTGTCGGTTGTCTGCTGCAGCATCCTGAATTTCGCAAATACGAGTGGAAACACACACCCAAATTCACTTTTTTGTCTCGTCACTTGCCATCGAAACGGCGGCACTAGCGATTGAGCCTAATGGTATTCACCCTTAAACTTGAAATGCCATACTATTACAGTTTTTAACACACTCTGTGTTTTCAGTTATCGACATAACAATTGTTTTTATTATTATTTTGAGCACAGCTAACTGCCTGTCTGAAAGACACACTGCTTGTTTGCAATGCATATGTTAACGTTAACAGCCACCTTCTGGAAAAGTGACGTCTTGTTAGAATTCACGACACTCTTGCGAGAGAAAAAAATAATGACACTCCAATCTATTGTGCTGCATGACCCCACCGCCGATAGAGACGGTACCGACCGATCAACGTGTACTCAGCACTGCAGCCCTGGAGGAGGACGGCCGATACATGACCGTGCTCCCCCTGACTGTCTGATGTGCCGAGGGTGTGGGAAACCTATCTGAGTGGGCCCTGTCGGTTCCCTGACATCTTCATGAGTTGGCGTCAAACGTGAGTCTCTCGTCAGAGTGAGTCCCTGCTAGTACCGGCGGTCATTCAGCTACATTTGGTGCTTTCCGCTCTTATTCTCCGTCTGACCTCCGTGTGTTTCCACCAATGCACCTCCTCACCATTGCGTCGGCCTTCGTTGTGGAGCCCCCGGGGAGTCGTGTCACCTCGCCGCTCGGCGCCGCCTCTGGTGTCTCCGGGAGCCAGCTTCAATATCGACTCGACTGGAGCCGACTCGGCTCGACTGGACTGTGGGCGTCACTCTCCGCGGCGCGGGGGTCGCTTCAGTGCCTCTAAGGCCAGTCGCGCGGTGCCGGCTTCGCCTGTGGCGTGTGGGCTGGGAAGCCGCCCGGCCGCCGGGCCACATGAGCCGTGCACTGTGCAGCACGGCTCGGTCGGCAGGCGCCATGAGCGGGGCAGCCGGGGGATTGTCTGCACTGCCCCACCCCGGCCGATCGGCGGCGCCGGCCAACACAAACGCCGGTGATTGTCTGCGCTGACGGCCCGCCGCAGCTGGTACTGAGGGCTCGCTCCGGCGCCGCCAGCTACACCCGGTCTGAACTGCTCCCAGGCATGGCGGTGTTTCTCAGTACAAATGCCGCCGACCAGAGGTGCAGCGAGCGAGAAATGTCCGGAACAGCTCTCGGCCGGCTGTTATGGGAACCCGGCTGAAGTGAGTGAAAAATGCCCGGCACAGTTCGCTGCCTGTTATAATGGCAACCCAGAATGCATACGGGATTCGGTTATTAAATTTCCAGCTAGTGTTATTGTATAACATGGGGCTGGCAGCTTAAGGAATTTAAACTGCGCTAGTGCAACGATAGAAATCTAAAAATACTAATTTGTGCTAAATATTTGGCGTCTGTTGATGTATATTTTCTAAGACATCTTGTGATTTATAAACGAGACAGGAATTTAGCATTTGGGTAACATATCCAATGTGTTCCTTAAATTCCTGACCTAGCGAATAAATATCTTCCACGCTGAGGTCGCTTTGGGTACGGGGCCGCTGCGACCTGCAGCATTTTGGCTGCGGCCGCGGCGCCGCTCACCGCCTCTGGCTACCAGCTGCCCCACCGCAGTGTTCTTGGTTACGGGGCACGGGGCCAGGCGGCCCATCGCTGGCATGGACCCATGTTACCAGGGTCATGACCAGTCGCTGACCCGGCCGGCATGTATCCACTGACGGCCTGCAGCGGTTACAGGAACATTGGTCTGAATCAGGGCTAATAGTCCGGTGCCAAGGCAGCAGTGGTGTCCGGAATGTCAGACGCTCTCCTTTCTTAAACCCGAGCGTTGAGCGCGTTGACTTTGACTTTGTCGGTCGAGCAGATGTTCAGTTGCTCGATTCTGTCTCTATCGCCCTGCACGGTCGATTTGACGTTCCTTTCTTGACGAATGTCTCATGTATCGTGTAGGTATGCCGTGATTCTCGTCAGTTTTTTGTTGTCCCGTTCGTTGACGTTCGTGTGGTCAGTGTGCCGCTTGCCTGCCGTGGTGTCCCACTCTGTGTGGACAGTGGTGACGTGGTGTCGTGGTGTGCCGGCCTGGTGCCGTGGTGTGCCGGCCCGGTGTCGTGGTGTGCCGGCCTGGTGCCGTGGTGTGCCGGCCTGGTGCCGTGGTGTGCCGGCCCGGTGTCGTGCGGTGGAGTGTCGTGACCGGCCGGTCGTGCCGTGAGACCGTCCATCTATTGACAGACACACCGACCCGGCCGGGGACTCTGACATGCAGGGGCATCAGTCTCTGTACCCTCCCCTGACCTGTCACCACTTCAGGTCACAGTCGGGACGGCAAAACGTGGCACCCGGGCTGGGTTTGTGGACATGTAAAGGGGTTCGGTCCAGAAGGTTCCTGTTTAGGGGTCTCGTATACACCTAGATATGTCCTTGCTGCCACATTTGTTACGATGCTGCTACAATATGCACAGGAGCAGCACCACTCGTGTTGATATTCTAGTGGTATTTTATCAGCTGGGGCTAGCAGTTTCCCAGCCGCTTCTCGTGACATGAAAATGGCACGTTCAACATGCAGCACATAATGCACAACCGAATTCACCATCCGAATTCTAAAAACCTATTTCCAGCTGTCGCGACATGACATTTGGGCTTTTATCGCGTCCATTATTTCTGCTATCACGAAAAGGGCGGCCGACCCGGCCGGTCACTGTCGGACCAGAATGTCAGTCGCTCTGGGAACCGGGCCGATTTGTGTTGGTATCTGTAAAGCACAGAGGCCTGGGGCGCCACCAGCCCGAGGCAGTTCGGGTAATTGTGTCAGTGGATGATTGCCCGGCTGTTAGAGAAGGTTTAGATTGAGCTGGGATATAACGTCAGAGTCTGCCGGTCATTGATAAGTTCACGCTTCGCCCAACTTGGTGGATGGGACGATCACGGGGTTTTGTTGCCGATTTTCCGTCATCTGGTGTGGTTCGTCGATGCTTTGTGTTCAGTGTCGGAGTAATATGTGACCAGCATCGTGACGTCTGAGCTGTATTGAACCTGTCTCCGCGGATTTTACTTTGTAGTCCCGTGTCCGTACCTGTTCTTGTTGTGTAACTGACCCTCATGGCCGATATCCTTCCCTCTTTTTCGACCTTCGCCGCGCCGTGTCTCCCAATATGTCCAACTCTTATCCGCTCCTTTAGTGTTCTATGATCTGATATGTATCGTATTTATCCTGCGCCCCTGTGTTCCCCTCAGACCGGCAGACGGGCCCTGTATCTGACCTGCCCTGTGCCCCTGTGTTCTCTCAGATCGGCTGACGGCGGCGGCGCGGCTCACGGGCCGGCCTACCGTGACGTTTAGCCCGCGGGACCAGTGCCGACCGCTCGGGGTCGGGGTCGGGCTCGGGGTCGGGGTGCGGCGTCGCGTGGTCGGCCGCGCCGCCCCCGGCTCGGCCTCGGCGCTGGCCAAGCGGCACTCGGTGGAGTCGGCCCCCAGCTCACCGGAGACGGCACCGTGCTCACTGCTGAGGATACACAGTCGGGTTAGTTCAGCCCGGCGAACGAGCCGCGGTGTGTACATACACACACACGGGTGGGGAGGGGGACGCTGCCGGTGACCCTGGCTAACGGGCCTGCAGTTACACCACGTGATTAGATGGGGGTGGGACAGTTGGTTGGTGCGGGAGGTAGGACAGCATCCCTTGTGGTTTTGTGTTTGGCGATTCTTCTCACAGGAGTACCGCTGGAATATATGAATGTCTGGTCAGGCTTTGATTGAAATATTTAATATTGTTTGGTATCCACTCTAAACCGAAGTTAATTGTGAAAGTGTGAAGCCTTCTATGGTACCAAGTTGGATGTTTCAAACTTGAATCGATACACATGACTTAGCATATCCGTTGGACGTAAATTAAAAATCCCAAGCTTGCTAGTAACGTTTGAAGTTTCACTTCCAGGCTGGTTGATTGCTCTGCAAATTTAATTTGCCGTCCGTATAAAAGTTGCAAGCTCAGCTTCCTTTTCTGTCGACTTGGCAAATAGCAACTCAACCATGCAGTACCACATGTAATGGCTGTTGCCTGTTTAAGCGAAACATTGCGTTATGGACATTGTTTAACAATAGTCCTTGAACATGCAATCGCAATGAAGCCCTTTAAATGCAATCAACTGCTGTCGGAAATCCTCATACAACGACTCGCGCCTCAAAGCGGCGCAATTTCGCGCCTTCTGAGCACCACTTGCAGCCGCATGATCTGTTTAGTTCCCGTCGGCTGGCCTTTTTCTGTGAAATTTTCTCCTCCGTCACGTCCCGTCGGCACCACTACAATGCCGTCGGTCGGCCGGCTGGAGTCTCGCTCTAGCTGAGGAGAGCACCCGTCGCCGCCGTGGGGATTAGCCACCCCTCCCCTCCCCCCCCCGGCCGGCCCCCGGCGATAGTCGGAACTCCCCCCTCCCTGTCACCAGTTCAGTCGACCAGTCCAGTCGACCAGTCCAGTCGTCCAGTCCAGTCGTCCAGTCCAGTCGTCCAGTCCAGTCGTCCAGTCCAGACGACCAGTCCAGTCGTCCAGTCCAGTCGTCCAGTCCAGTCGTTCAGTCCAGTCGTCCAGTCCAGTCGTCCAGTCCGCTCATCTCAATCAGAGCTATCAGCCGTCATCGCCGCGTGTTGGCGGGGTGGCCGCCGACGTGCATAGAAACACAACACGAGAGGACGGGAGGCGTGGCGGCTGCCACCCCTCCCCTAGCGCCCGTCCCCCCCCCCCCCCCCGGTCCCGCCGCCACCGCCGCCGCCGCCGCTGACGCCCTCGTCGACGGCCAGTTTATTTATGCGCGGCCTCACAGCTGTTTCCCGCCGACGGACCGGCTGAGCGACGCGTGCCTTCGGACACCGGGCCGCCCCGCCACGCCGAGGTGCGCCGAGTTGCGCGTCCAATGCCGGCCGCGCGCCAGTCACGCTGCGGGGGCAGGTGGTGCGTCTGCTCGGGGCTTGGTCGGCCCCTGTGGCCCGGTAGGCACGGCAGGCACGGCAGAAGAATCGCTGAACGCCAGATCCGTTACCGCTATCTGGGAATGGCCAGCCCGAGTGACACCCGCCTCAGTCTGCCGCAGCCCGCCGCGAACCGGCGAGGTCTTCAGTGCGGCGGGAGGTGGAGAGGCGCTGGGTTCAGTACGGCGGGCGGCGGAGAGGCGCTGGGTTCCGTACGGCGGGCGGCGGAGAGGCGCTGGGTTCAGCACGGCGGGCGGCGGAGAGGCGCTGGGTTCAGTACGGCGGGCGGCGGAGAGGCGCTGGGTACAGTACGACGGGCGGCGGAGAGGCGCTGTGCGGTTGGCGGCAAAACGCCGTGGCGTGGGGTGCTGGCGGCGGTTGAATGTTTGCTCGGACCGGAGAGTCGATAGGAACGCGCAGCACGCGGCGGCGCGACGATTCGCCGCCGCCGCGCCGCGGTCGTCAACCGTACGGCTGGCGCTGCTGGGGGAGGGAACTCTGGGGAGAGGTTGTCGGCTATGGCTGCATTGCAGCACAGTGCTGAACGAATGGAGCTCATTTGCGACTTCCAGATTTTTGTAACGGTCTGGAACAGCTGTTAACGTTGCCAGCTGGCGCGGATAGGTGGATGTAGTCAATGTTGTTGAATGTTCATTCCATTAGTTTAACCCTATTCCCGTCCTGCTTTTTGTACGCTAAATCTGTCCGGGGAGGGTGGCGATTCGCCCCCCCCCCCCCGG
>JARFNZ010138891.1:460-10639 GCA_031763405.1 Balanus nubilus
CGGCAACGTCCCCCCCCCCCCCCCCCCACCCGCGCCGTTTCCGCTCCACGTGGTCACACGTTCCTTTCGATGTTATTGGGGCTTCCAGAACGGCACCGGACCCGACGACACATTGCACCATCTGCCAGAGACCCGTCCAATCAACTCTACCCCGGCCCACCCCAGCATCTGACCTCCCTCCCTCCTCTCTCCAACCACACTCACCAGCGACACGTCCTCGTCGGGGTGGACGATTTTACTCGTGGCGCCGGCCACCTGCGGAATCAGCGCCGGCCGCGAGGTGCTCGCCTTGGACGTGCCGCTGCCGCCGACGCTGCTGTTCGCTTGGCTGTGGACGCGGAACGGATACATGGTCAGAGAATGGGGAACATCGAGATGATAGCGACATGTTGATTGAGAGGCAATAGCCGGGAAATGCCAACTGCTGCTAATTAACACCACGTGCAGTCGTAGTAATAAGTAACTATTGAGGTAGTAAAGGTAGTGAAGGCAAAACAATTAATGAACTTCCTCATAGGAAAACAGAATATGATGGAACTTGGGAAAACCGTACGCGCCAGCAAAAAAGATAGACACCAACCAGGTGCGTCGCAACTGCATAACTACGCGAGTCACCCACCACTCATCGGAAAGACCCATCGGAAAGACCCGTTCGGTCTGATTCCCTGCTTTGTAGCCTGTGGCTCCCCTCCTGATCCCACTTCCAACGGAATGATCGATCGATTATTGGATTGGAGCTCTTGAGCGCGGAGACGCTGGCGTCCCCACCTCACCCCTGTCCCCCATTCCCTCCGGTCTCCAGAGGGGGAGGGGAGGAGAGGGGAGGGGAGGGGAGGGGGAGGGGAGGGGGAGGAGTGGAGGGTCGGCAGGTGCATGCTCTCACCTATAGGCAGGGAAGGTCGACCTAGACGACGCCGACGAGCTGGCCGACAGCGCCGGCGACGAGGCCTGCCAACAACATCAGATGTCAGACCCCACACATTATCCATACCCAGGAAGGGAGCCGCAGAGCAGCCCAGGACCGCAGGCCGGCAGCGGTACGACGCCAGCTTAACAGGCAAACCCAGACGGCCCGAGGACACCACAACGACGACCGACACGCCAATCACATCGACCATGGTAAAATGAATACTGATGAGAAACAGACAATGAATGGACACTGAACGCAGAGCAGAGCGACAAAGCCGGCACAGCTGCCAAAAATGAGCCAACTTAATTGATTCAAAGAACAACGCGCTACAGACAGCTGTGCTAGCTAACTAAAAAATGCGTCGCGCAGCATACTGTCATCAGATTTCGTCCTTCCAGTGTCCCATCGCCAAAGCGCCCCATCATCCCCAGCCAAGCCCTTCGACCCAAGCGTACCGTTGACCTTATCAACGTCAACAACCTAAGCCCCGTACACTCTGCCGTGGCCGTGTGACCTTTTCATCCGGAACGGCCAGCGGTTGATGGGAGGCAGCCGGCACGCCGCTCCTGAAATTTGATCCGGGCCCATATGTGGCCCGAACGTCCCAGCTCGGTCGGCCCTGCTCGACGCAGCCGACACAGCCAAAGAGATCCAGCCCGGCGGGGCCGGACAGACCGGGTGGGGTGGGGTGGCGTGGTGCGGTAGTGGGGGGTGCTGCGGTGCCGGCTGCTAGGCCAGGACGAGGCGGAGGTAGAAGCGGCGGCGGCGGCGGTGGAGGCCGTTGACATGGCGCCGGCGGCCGGCCGGGGGAGGGGGGGGGGGCGCTGGGACGGAAATAAACCTCCCAAACGGGGAAGGGAGGGGAGGGGGAGCGTGGCGGGGGAGCGGGGCGGGGCTGAGTGGAGGCGGCTGTCAGGTGGTGGGGTATCGATCGCATCGGGGCGACGCATCGCAGACGGGCCACCCTGTCCCCGCGTCAGGCACGCGCCACACACCACACGCCAAGCGCCACGGGACAGCCAAGGTGCCTCCCACGAAGGCAATCCAGCGGCAGTCCCAGTATAACGCCACAAGCAGTATAGCGCTACACTCGGCAAACGCCTATCGACTGGTATCGAACGCCGCCATACAGCACTAAACCACATCACTATCCCAATAGCGACAGTGATTTGCGGATTATAGGCGCCGTAATGCACATATCAATATCTTTGAACAAACCCCAAGCCCCGCAGTCGCAGCGCTTGAACGATAAAGTTCGGTGCGACTGAGCCACTCTGCTTCCCGAGAACAGGTCCGCTGTCCGCTCACGTGCCGAATGTTGGTAAAAGATGGTAAAACGGGAGAAGGGCCGACAATGACAATAATACGGGTAACATAACTCCGGCATTCGATGGGATAATGTTAATACTAATGTTAAAGGGGTCCTTTAAGCGAAGGCTGTAACAGATGAGTTCTGTGCGTTTCTGTACTGTGCACTAAATCTGTGCAAGTGTTTCAAGGCACACCAAAAACCAGTAGCAAAACAAAACCACTGCATGCATCTCCAATAGAGAAAACGCTTCGGCATACGAGCACGGGGCTCCCGAAGTCTGCTCCTCTGGCTCAAACAGCCATATTCTGCGTCCATGCACTCCAACCAAAAGCTCGGTGGTCCATGGCTCGAGCAAGCACGCGCCGCCGTGCGCCCACGCAGCATTAGTTACGGCTCGGCTAGATAGACAGACCTGTCCACGACAGAAAAACAGACACACAGCCAGTACGGAACGCTGGATCACTGCCAACGGCCATCAAATCAACAGAGAGACATTCAGTAGGCTGGCGAGTGTTTATATATGTGTGGGTGTGTCGTCGGGATACCTGATCACGAGCAAAACAAGGCACATCCAGGCGCGGGCGGCCGTGCCCGGCCCTGATCGGCCGCCTGGCGGGAGAGACGAGACACGGCAGCGTCAGCGCGGCACGGCTGGCGGCGCGGCACCCCCCGACCCGCAGAGACCCGACTACCCGGGCAGCGACGGATGTCAGCCGGGCACAGACCGGGACTGGGACCGGGATATTGTGGCGTGTTGGTGATAGGAAGCCACATTCATAAATGTCAGATTGCTCGTTGTCAGACATGAGGAAAAAATGTTTACTGCCTACAAGCCTTCATACTGTAATATTTGAAGTATGATCTTGCAACCAAGTTTGACTCATTTTTCAGCTCACTAGTAAGGCAAAACGACATGAAGCCGCCGAAAAGAATACCATAAATATTTACTTCCCCGCATTTCATACGTCAATAAAGTTTACATACCATCCGTCAATAATCCTTATAACGTCCCTTATAGCAAGTCCCCCGGGCCTCGACAAGGATCACCACTGCGATCAACAGCTTGGGAGTCGGGGCCGACCTTGGACGGTCTCCACCGGCCTGCAACAGAAACCCAGCTGCATGGTAATGCCCCCCACCCACCCCATCTACCCCGGCCAACCGGTCGTCGTGAACCACGTGTGAGGGTATACACGGAGTAGTCGACTGACCTGTGCCGATGGGAAGAGGGGCCTCACGCCGCCGTGCATAGACATCGGCATGCCGGGGATCGGGCCCAGCTGACCCATGGCGCCCATCATCCTGCACACAGAGTCGGAGGCATCAGACACGTCATCCTCTGTCCCACGTGGAGCAACTCAGCTGCTAGACATAACGGATAGCTGATAATCGTCGCCGACGATTCCGAATAGCAGCTAAGCGGCCTAGCTAGGCATACTCTGACAATCTGTGTCCCGCTGGGTGCAATTCAAGACGAGAGGTTCCCAAACAATCACGCACGCAACCACTGCCGTTGAATGCTGCGTCATTATGTCATGCCATGTTCATTACATGAGTGTGCCCCTCCGCGACGACCGTCACTGACCCGGACAGCATGTAGGGCGCCATGGGGCCGATAGGGGTCATCTGGCCGAGGACGGCGGCGTTGGCGGCTCCCGACAGGCCGGGCAGCTGCGGCAGACCGCCGGCGAACCTCCCGCCGCCGGGCGACAGCGGCGTCGGAGGTTTGCTGGCCGGCCGCGGAGCGTCCGGGCTGGCTGCCGACGGCTCGCCTGGCCGACATGACGTACAGAGGTCAGATACAGGCATACAGGGATGGCCAGATAGGGATGAGCACAGTGAGACATAACTGGCAGTACCTGGAATACAAACACAACTGCCAATGATAATAAATGTATAACACTGTCAAAGGCATGTTTGACTATAAATTACGGTTATTTTTGTTTAGATCAAATGAGAATGCTAGAGACTCTAGTAATATCTTTTGCATTAGACACATCAACATAATAACTAAATAGTTTAATTTGAACCATTCTCTTGCAATATGCAATTGTAAAATACATTGGATGTGACTGTTAAAAGCATCAATATTAAAAGCTGCAACTTTTGTCCCAATCCTTCACCTTCGTTATTCCTTCAGCAGCTAACAGTTTTATTAATTACCTTTACAAAAACAACTATATTGAAGAACAAAAGGAAGAACTGTCATACAGACAGCATTGTACAACCAATGCCCATGCAGAGACAATGACATTGCAGAGCTTCTAGAAGCAGCATGGTGAGGGGGCTCATCAAACACCAACATACCATCTGAGTCAGCCGGCCCAGACTTGGCACTCTGCTCATGGGCCTTGAGGTCATCTTCTGGGATGCCCTCCATGCCATATATCTCAATTTCTATGTTGTTCCGGCTGGGCACAGCATTGGGAACCTTGTCAACTGTCTCCTTGTGCACCTAGGGAGTGGTGAGGCAGGGCATAAGCAGCAGTAATCCATGTCACCAGGTGGCCTCCAAACATCTGCCAGCATGCTCACACTCTTGCTCAACATCCACAGGGCAAACCATACACATGAAGTGTTGCAGGAAAATTAGCAAAACTCCAATAAAAGGTCAGTTTTCTGCAGCAAGCATTTGGTAATGAAACACTTACCTGCATACAGTGAATTGAAAGCCCTGGACCTGTGTAAAGCTTCTTGTGGCAGATGTGGCACTTGAAATGTTTTGCCTTCTGGTGCTGAATCAAGATCTTCTCATCATCAAACTCCCTGTTGCAGTACCTGTATGTCTGGTTAAGGAACTAAACATATTTGTAATGGTATAGCTAGTAAATACATATGTTTGTGGGTACTTTTTACTTTGTTATATGCATTTCTATATTTGTGCCAGTATATGTGTGAGTCAATGTTAGACATGGTTGGCAAAGTTGCTGTTTGCTGGTATGAATTTTGTAGTTGTACTCTTTGGTTTAATTGAACTGAAAACAAGAGCAAATGAAGCAGACACTTGGTGTTCACAATATCAGACCTTGAGGTTCATATATGCATTTTTGCACCAGATGATCTGCAGAGTGCATAGGGTAAGTTGTTCTGATACTAAACATGTCCTATCACCAAATGTTCCATGTTATGGTCTGATGAAGACAATGCTAACAAACATCAAGAACAGCATGAAATGTTTTGACAATATGACCCATTCAGCATTAGGGCAGCTTAGCCCTTGTCTGTGCCAATGGCAAGAGCTTAAACTTCAGAAAGTTGGGAGGACACTGACTGAAGGATTTTTAACTAGAATCTTTCCATGTGTCACACATATTGCTAGTTCTCACTCGCTAAAACATCAAAGAAAGCATTACCACACTACAGGGGTGTAGCTTCTACAAACAAGTTGAGGAGGCTGAGGTGGAGAAAATAGCTCTAAGTACCATCAAAATCCTGGAGGATACAAATATCTCCCCAGATTTGACCCACTTCTTCATGAAAGTTGGGGGGGGGCTCAAGCCCAAGTTCGGGGGGAGGGGAGCAAGCCCCTCCAACTGAATAAAAAAACCATGCCGCTGCACACAGCGCTAAAAGCTTTTAACATCAAATGTAGCCAGAAAATGTTGAGGAGGCTGAGGTGGGGGAAATAGCTCTATTTAGTACCATCAAAATCCTGAAGGATACAAATATCTCCCCAGATTCACTGGCAGATCCAGGGGGGGGGGCATTAGGGGCAAATGCCACCCCTAACTGCCTGAAATTGGTGAAAATCTTCACATTTCCTGATCTAGAAGGAAATCTAAGCAACTTTTATAAAGGAAAATTGATTTAAAACTTTAAGAAATGCATGAGGAAGCGAAATCTGATGAATTCTGTATTTTGTAGAACTTTTTGGGGGTAGCCCCTGCAGCCCCAGAGACCGTTGTTCTGGATCCGCCAGCGCCCAGATTTGACCCACTTCTCCATGAAAGTTGGGCCCAGGTTGGGGGGGGGGGCAAGCTCCCCAACTGAATACAAAACCATGCTGCTGCACACAGCGCTCAAAGCTTTTAACATCAAATGTAGCCAGAAAATGACCCCAACTTTATGTTTTGATAAAAAGGTGAAAAATGCTCTACTTTTCATCAAAACAGGTCTGTTCAGTGGTCATCATCTGACTACAATTCATTTGGTGATTTGGTGCTCTGGTCATGTTCTAACTACATTTAAATTGGTGATTTTTGGGCTATGTTTGATGTTTGCATCAGTGCCTAGACCAGTGAGAATCAGGCATAAGCAATAGCATTAGTCTGAAAATGCTGGAGAGGACATTAACAACTTAACAACTAAATAGTGGATACAAAACACACAAAAGGATACCAGCACCAGGGCTTCTGTTGCTTCTTCTTTTTGCGACCCATCCTGCAAGCTTGAACTATTCTGATTCAATACCCACTGATAGTCCTTTCCTGTTCCCTCAGCGTTCAACACAATCTGAGTCAACGATGGATATTCGTGCCTCTTCTTTGCCTAACGGGCCAATTCGCTAGTCAGACGCAACAATTCTGCTTCCGGCTTCCCACAATATAACAAATGTACACCAACACTTATTTGACTTTAATGATCAAAGCAGACAACAGGCAGTGGTACTAAAACAGCGAACTTAAGGAATCGCCCGAGGGCACCACTTTCATCCAATGGCAAATCGCATTATGGCGTCATATTCATTGCGCATGCGCAAGCAAAAGACCCCGGATAATAATAGAGCTGAAAATGTGAATTCATCAGAAAAAAAATCCATTTTTTGCGTTTTTCACAAACGATAGAGGGAAAAAGATATTTTACTTTTGTTTAGTTCATGATATCAAATATGTTTGCCTTATTTTGAGGGAATATCGACCAACAAAAATCCGAGGTCTTAATTTACACAGCACTAAAAACACTTGTGTAAGCGAAGAAGCGCGTGGACTGTACATCAATACTTGTACTCCTACAATATTGGTATTTTAATTTTGATGGCCAAACTTGCATTGGTATCCCCCTTAAGGTACGTTGACTTATTCGATACACTTTATTACCTGTACTTGTATGTTTTTGTTTTTCCAATCAATTGATGCTTAAGACAGATACAGACTGAGTTGATGTGCTCATTAAAAAAATGGTAATTTAACTTTGCAGTTTTTGTGTCTCAGGCAGGGGCGTCGCCACATGGGGGGGCTGGGCCCCCATGTTCACTCAATACCCTCTATGGCCCCCCAGGTTTCAAATGATTTTGACAGCCCTATGGCGCTGGCCGGGTACCCCCAGGCCCAGACCCCTCGCTGGCTCCCCCACATGTCAATCTCTGGCTGGCCCCACACTCAAAATTGTGTTGCGATGACCCTGGCCTTGGTTATATTTTATGATGGTTTGATTAGAAACTTGTGATGCTTCATGTGCTTTAAAAGTGGTACCTGTGTGGGCAGAGGAACATATTCTAAAAGACAAATAACCACTTAAGAAGCAAGTGCGGCACCATAGGTTTTGTCCAGCAGGGTCGGAGCCTTCAGGAGCAAGGGGGTGACATTCAGTCTTCAAAGTAGGGTGCTTCTCGACAAAACTACATTGGTGCGCATGATCTGGTTTTTCATGCGCAGAATGCAACTCTCATGCACATCCTACGTGTGTGCACCCTCCGACATGTGCAATGCCGGCAACCGGCGTATTACAGCATAAAAAGGTAAAAATATAACAAATGAAATGCTAGGTGCACCACATTTGTCTCTAAAACCTCATAATTGTCTCATCTTTTGCTTCCATTTACTCTTACCGAGGAACAGACAGATGGTTCTGACCACAAATTTTTGCAAATATCTATGCCTCTGGCAGACACGGGCAGATCCAGAGGGGAGGGGGGCCACTGGGCCATGCCCCTCCCAAAAGCTCTGAAACCATGATTTGGCCCTCCCCAAATGGTGAACGCTTTTAGCGTTATGCCTATGGCGTTGCATGGAAAGAATTGACTTTGTCGGACAATTTGGCCCTCCCCAAACGCCATTTGGCCCCCTCCAAAACCTATCGGTAGATCCGCCCGTGAACGTATGTGATGTGATTAGCCCTGCATTCAATATCTGGAAAACATTCTCCCTGGGACGATTCTCCCATGCATTGGTATAGGGGACTGGAAACAATTATATGAATAATTAACCAACATTTCAATTTTCCAGAAACCGAATGCAGGGCAGGCACGACTGCAATTGTATGCAGGCAATCGTGCCTAACAGAGGAGCTGACCATTACTGCCTACCTCCTTACCCTAAATGCACGCTTTTGCGCGTCAGTCAGAACCCAAATGGGCAAAATTACGATTTATTGAAGCTTGTTTGATTACAAATTCAAGAATAGATATTTGAGTGGAGACCAGCGGCCAAATAACACGGGGGGGGGGGGCAAGGCAATAGAATACGGGGCCCCGAGGCTTTGTATAATTTTCACTTATGTCTGTGATGCGCCATAGATGGATACAACTGTAAAGCATTAACAATAATTTAATAGCCATTCGGGATCAGAGATGCCATTTCCCAACATCTATAAGCCCGGAATAGTGAGCAGTGAGTGTGAAGTTATCTCAATCTTAAAACCAGTAGTAGGGGTATGGTAGTCTAGTGTTTGGTGTAATGTTTTGTTAAAATGTTTTTATGCTGAATGACAGTCCCCCCGCCACCGGGGGGTGGGGAGGGAGCACCCTCAAGTTCGCTCGACACCCTCTCCGGCATCGCCAGGTTTTGCAGATTTTTAACATTAGCCTTATGACGCCCCTCCCCCCACAATACCCCTCGCTGGCTTCTCATATGCCTGACTGGCCCCTGCACCCAAAATTTCGTGGCAACACCCCTGATCGTTGTTATTACCTATTACTATTATTCTCATTTAATATCATTATTCAACTGTCAATTGCATAAATAAGCAAATATACTGAAAAATGTTGTTGTTAAAAGTTTGCACTACGAATTTGTTTTTGCCAAACTGAGATTTCCTGCTCAATAAAAAAAAATGTCCTGATCGCACAGCTGCGGCTGGGATCGCAAAGCACTACGAAGCCAGGGACATGTCTAGAAGGGTGACTTTAGGCCACGGGGCCACATTTGCTTGCCAACTAGTTTGCATAAGACAGCATGCAATTTTGTTCACGTCTTTTAGCGTTGCATGGAAAGAATAGACTTCAAGATATTCCCGATCACACTTCTCCGGCCAACAAGCTGGCGACCGCTTTGTGCCATTTGTCGAACAAAATGTGGCGTGGCAACCTCCAAGGCTATGTGCCAGAGCTTCCCTGATTGTTGTGCCGCCCTAGACATATCGCGCGATGAGCCGGAGCATATGCATTTTTGCCGATTCAACGAGAGGTGTTCTGCTAATTCCTCGCAATATAGGCGCATGGAGTTTACCAGACGAGATGCATGCCGCATTGGTCAGTGCTCAGCTGCAGCTTGGAAGAACCCTGCTCACCCGCGTCGCTCCCAGCTTTTCCCACACATTCTCTTAGCATCACAGAGATCTTACATACATGGCATCGCAACGCTGCTCGTCCTCATCATGGCTGTCCCCGGAGGCCAAAATCAGCCCACACAAAACTCACTTGTGGACATCATTTATTGAATAAACCTTTACACGTTTACACCTTATGTATCTACACACATTTCACGCACACACAGAAACACTGGATACGGGGAGAAGGAGAGGTGGAAAGCACAGTCGCGGCGACCAGACGTTCCCTCTCACGTTCTAGAGTTACGTTCGTAAAAGGCCGTCGTGAAAACAATCACGCGCGCGCACATATTGTCGCTGGCCCGGCGGCGCGGGTGACGCCGCTGGCGGCGGGTCGGCAATGAGTCCCGCCGATCGCCCGGCCAGTCTCTGTCCCCCTAGTAACGGACGGGCGGGTGGCAGCGGGCGGGAGCGGGGGCGGCGGCGGCGGGCGGACCGCCAGCTCACCTCGGCTCGGCCGAGGCGGCGGTCC
>JARFNZ010138902.1:0-10639 GCA_031763405.1 Balanus nubilus
TGACCCCCCCCCCCCCTCCTACACACCCTGTCACACAGTTCTGATCAGTCCCTCGATACGACCATCAGCCTCCAAGTCCTGAGCACAACCAGCAGACTAACTGACCATACGACTCCCCTCGTCCTCAGCCGCCCAGTCCTCAGACGCAGTCGACGGTGCCGTTGCTGGCGGTGCCGTTGCTGGTGTTGCCGTTGACCTCCTTGACGACGCTGGATGACCGGTCGAAGCTGTGGAGTCGCTCCAGCTGCCAGGAGCCTCCCCGCGCCAGCTCGTGTGCTCGGCCGCCAGTCCTGCTGAGCACCGAGACGCAGCTGCTCTGCCGGCCGTATCGACAGGCCGAGGACGCCGGAGAGCCGTGCGCCTCCACACGCAGCACGCTGTTGAGCCGCGAGCTGTTGGTGGAGGACGCCGTGTTGAAGGTGCTCTGCCGACTGAGGTGCCGACCAGCCGGCGGCATGCCCAGCACCTTCAGGAACGCCTCCCGGAACTTGGACGACATCACGTTGTACAGGATGGGGTTCATCGAGCAGTTCACGTACACCATGATGCGGATGAAAAACCTGATGTTGTGGTAGACCTTCCATCCAAGAGAGTAGATCGTCGTCTCGTCCGCGATGACGATGAACAGTCGGAACATGCAGCTAGGCATCATGCAGCAGAAGAAGCAGACGATGACGGCGATCAGCATGACGACGACCTGCTTCCTGGCGCGGTAGTTGCTCGTCTCGGCGCCGCTGCGCGGGTCGTGGCTGCGCGAGATGCGGAAGTTGGAGCGCTCGGTGCGCGGCTCCCGGATCAGGTGCAGGGTGATGACAGAGTACAGCGCCAGCAGCACCAGCATCGGCATGAAGAAGAACACCACGTCTTTGGCGACGTAGTATGTCTGCTTGAGGGGAGTGTTGGCCATGGTCACGCAGACGGGCACTTGCGTGGAGGTGCCGTTGTAGTCCACCATGCGGTACTGAGAGATCCACAGGATCGGGCTGCGAAGGAGAAACACACGGGCGTTCAGTTAGTCCCCCGACCATGATGCAACGCGCGGCCATATTGCCTCAGACAATGCGGTTTGATTTATTGCTGTCAAGGCAGCATCGGCAGATGGGCGAGCACACCTTGCACGGACAGATAGCACCGCCTCCGAGTGATCGTTTCTGTCGTGGAATATGACGAGCATGAATGTTCCCTCCTGGCCGGCACGCCGAACAGGGGACACTTAGGTCTAAATATGGGTGCAATAAAGAGCCAGAGTTCACCCTGAGGTTCGTCGTAAGTGATAAATCTTGACCTATGGGCTACATTTCGTTCGGCGCCGTTCTTTGTTGTCTGACATTCCTTGTGTCAAGCTACGAACGACTTGGGTTGTATTTGAAGCGTAGGCATGTCAGTATGAAAGGGAAAACGAATAATCTTATCGTCCTCTTGATATGGTTGCATTTATGCACACTAAGCCTATAATCACTAGACATCCCACTGAAGTATTTTGTTTTTTCATAGTCAAAAATAATAATATAACCTGCTTTATCGCATCAGGCAGCTGACAAGATCAACAGGAATTTGGTATCGCTCACTACACATATATAGATGTCGTCCGACACTATTAATAAATAAAGGATCATTTCACATCATCCTGAAGTATTTGAGCAGTGTGGTTTGGGGCCGATGGTACGGAAATATTGATTTAGCTAGATTTGTAGCTGCATGCATCAGCGCATGAACAGGTCAGATAACGAAAAGTCGTATTGGTGGATCCTCGTCGTTGGCGTCGCCAGAATTTTTAGGCTTAGGGGCAATTTTTGAAGATAGTTTTTCATTCACAAAATGTTTTGTTCCTGGGGGGACCACGTCATATTTCCAGTAGTCGGGGAGGGAGAGGGGTGCGGTCGAAAATACATTTTCAACTATATTATTTCCATGCAAGGTCTTTAGACGTAATGCTAACTACAGCAGAATCCCACTTTTGTGGTGTAAACTGGATGGCTCTGAGGATCGGGCCCCTGTGGCTGCCATATATTTGTAGAAAAAATGATAAATTTGGATATTATCCATTTCTTACAATTTCACGGATTTATCGGCACCACCCTAAATGTAAGGTTAAAAAGAAACTGATCATTTTTTCCCTGCGCGATACAGGTACTAACTTAAAGATTTAAAAAATATAATAAAAATATAAATTTTTGTGTCCAAGTCAATACCTGAACGTGGTCAGCCTACCCTCATTTTTACCGATCTCAAAATGTCCTTGGCTCTGTATCAATCTCAGAGGTTCTCCGTTCGGAGGTGGGGGGGGGGGGGGGCATGTTGCCCCTATTTCGTCCCCCCGTAGCGACGCTTACGACCTTCGTCATGCGATTGGAGATAATATGTCAATACTACGATATGGTGCTGATAATTTATTTTTGCAAGATAGAACTCTCAGGTCGCTTGGTAAAACGAAAGAAGATGTTCGTCATGAAAGAACAAACTTTATTTTATTGCTTTTCCAGATAAGCTCTTGCTACGGCATCAAAGTTTTAGTCCCAAAAATTTTCATTTTTACATCAACACCACTCCCGAATGAAATACCAGTTGTCAGAAAATATAACCATCATAAACATATCAGGATGACTAAAAGACACTCCATTGTGTCCTAGCATTCAACGAGATAAATTGTGACAAGTGCTCAGCTCGGGAGCGTTTCCTCTCATCTGAACAACGATAATGAGCTTTCAAAAATAAGACTGTAATGATTGAAGGTCACTCATCTCTAGATGAGTTGGTCACCACTGTTGAGCTTCTCGCACGAAATGGATTGTCCAATGTTCTGTGATGCATCTGTCGTCATCATGCTTCAAAAGCCCATTAGAAACTCAATTTCCCTGGCTCTCTTTTCTCGTCAAGATATTTCCAGAAGTAGAGCCTTTGCATGGAAATAGTGTCCACTGTTGTCAAGAGTGAAGGACCCAATTTTCTGCCCGCTGTTACTGAAATGTTCGTCCCATGGCGACAAAACCACTGAAGGATGCCCGCTGATAGCTGTTCATCACCATTTGTGTCTTGTCTGGGCTCTATATCTCAAGGGCTCTATCACTTGATGTACAGCATTACTGCTTCCCCTCCCACCCTTTCTCTATCTCTCAATTTCCCCTCTCACTCTGACTCGCTCTGCGGCTCTGCCTAACCTCTCACTCTCTTCCTCTAGATGGTTAGATCTAACTCAAACTCTAGCTCCAACTCTACTTCCGTCGTTCATTTTCGCTCTTGCTCTCGTTCCCATACTGTTCCCGATACTTCCCCCTCTTCCCTATATTTTTAATTTAGACTTCGCTCTCCGCGTCTCTTCCTTTTTCTCTCCGGCCCCTTCACCCGTCACCCGTCACCTGTCACCCGTCACCCGTCACCCGTCACCCGTCACCCGTCACCCGTCACCCGTCACCCGTCACCCGTCACCCGTCACCCGTCACCTGTACCTCACCTGGAGGTGATTATCGCCGTCAGCCAGACCACCACGATGACCACCAGCGCTCGCATCTTGGTCCAGGTGTAACCCGCCCGCAGTGGCTTGCAGATGGCGTAATACCGCTCCATTGAGATAGCCATGATGGTGAGAACGGACACGTTTGCCACCAACTGCTCCAAGAACGGAACCGACAGGCCTGGAACGGAACGGAATGGAACGAGTTAGAACGGAGGAAGTCGCCACAAGCTGATCAAAGTAAGGCTCAGACAGACCTGGAATACAATGGAACGTAACGGAACAGAATGCGTCACAGAAGTCAGAATAAAGATAGAAATGCTGTCGCGTAGTCGATATATGTGAGGGAGGGAACACTGCTGCCAGGTGGAAAGGTGGAATAGCAGGTGGAAAAGTGGATATAGCAGATGGAAATATAAAGAGGCTAGGGGAACAACAGGTGGTCATTTTACGTAGGAACAGGGGGCCAGGATAGCTATGGCCCCCTCACTTCTTCAATAAATTCTAGCTTAAATGCGGTATGTCTACAGTTTTGTATCGCGCAAAACATTTTTCCTCCAATAAGTTGCAATCGTTTTCACGGTAAAGTTTGATACAATTAATATAAGGCCTCAGCCTCAAATAATTTAATTGTCGCTTAATTGTTCCGGCTTATTTCGGTATAGATATCTATGACAGCGGTTTTTAGTACGGTGAAGGTGTGCAGACGAAAGAAGAAGTGACGTATTATGGCGTACATAAGACATTTTATGACCGTGAAGACGAACGGAAATTGTAAACAAACAGTCGAAGCAGAACTGAGGTTCTGTTTGAATGCTGCTATCAGCGCTCACGAGCTGTTTTGTCTAAATGTGATTGGCTCACGCTATATCGATATTTTGGTAAGTTTGCATCGAATTCTGGTGGTGGAAGCAGGCTGGAGTAAGACTGCTATTTTTTGTGATCCATACCTATGCTGGGGTAATCGGAATATCTCAACAACTATGATTATACTGGAGAAGTGCAAGTATGACTTAGTTAAGAAAAAGCTGCTCTACAATCCCGTGTACATAACTCCATATTGCCAATGTCAGTAGACACACTACCTTTAATATCTTTCCTTTTGCTTATTGAAGATAATTTAATATCGCTACAAATTCGCTAAGAAGAGAAGACCTCAAAATTGCAAAGAAATCACGCCTATGGGTATTATGCTTCTCTAAAACTGATACGAAGTCCCTCTCACCTTTCGTGACGTTCCTACGTCCCTGAAAAAAAAAGTGTATTGTATTCGCAAGGCGCTGCACATTCAACGCTCCATGTGTGCTTCCGTTCAGTAGAATGTGAACTTCCTGCTGTTACCAACTGCGGTATTGTTAGAACCTGTGCGCGGCACAGCCACTGCATATTGCATAAACACGGCGAAATTGGTCTAAAAATTAAGCTCGCTGTCTGCCGTCTGTCTGACTTCTGCTGCACTCCAACCAGAGACAGAATTTTCCTTCCGAGCGCACTGGCCTTCATGAAAATTTTGTGGAGCTCCTCTCGGGCAGAGCGGCGGACAGATAAATACCTATGACGATGATAGTGGCAATTGACAAACAGGGCCGGGTATGTCTCAAGCCATACATGCTACTTTGCCCAAGATTCCTTTAGGTACACTATATGCCTACCTAAATAGGGCATGGAACTGTCAGAGCAGATCAGAGAAAAGGGAACAAAACTACTCTTCTTTTGTTTGTTTATTGTGGTTTAAGGGCGTGTCGACTTCAATGGTCATTTTGCGCCCAAATTACTCATTGTTATGATCAATCAATGGCGTGATTATACCTTTTCCTTCGAATAAGCCCAGCTCTGTAACTATCCGTTGCATAATGCATGCCGCGATTCAATATTTGCCTCTTCCACAAATGTTGAAAAAATGACAAACTGCGGTTCTGAAGGTAAACTCCAGAGGGTTGATTGTCAGTTAAGAAATCCTACCGTTTGCTGTCCGTAGAATTAGTTTATGATGTGCGTCAAGCCACACAAAAGGAAATGTGCAATGTGAATGGTATGTAGGCACATAACTTATTCAGTTAGCAGGCTTACAAGTCGCAGCAGACCCAAATTTTGAAAAGATGTGCTCCTATGGCTATTCGCCGGCCCGGAATACCATTATGACAAATACAAAACAGGAAATTTAAACGGTGTCGATAAGCGGAACTTTGTGTCAGTGAGCTTGCATCAGATCCATATTCAGTCAGCATTTCATATTTTTTCTCGTTTGTCGCCACTGCAACCAGGCTTCTGCCACATAACTGATCCGCTGTCACCCATACTCCGCTTCAATGAATGAATGAACGACTCTTAGATTCCGACTTGATTGCGCCTATTCTCGCCGCACGTCAACATGTCTCATATCATTGCCTCCATTGTCGGCGCAGCAGCTCGCGGCCGCCGCCGGACGAAAACACGTCGGTATTGTCGCAACGGCAGCCTGCGTCAGAAGCGTCGCCAAGCCGCGCTAAGCGTCACCGACGCGCCACTGGCGTCGCCGGGGCAGGAGCGCCAAGATATATGACGAATAAATCCATCCGACGCACAGACTCGTTAATTAAGGTTTATCTTCCTGTGAAATTGTGAAATGGAACGTCTCGGGCGCCGCTGGCGCGCAGCACGAGCCACCGTATTTTTAGTGCGTTCACTCGGTGGGGTGAAATTGGTGGCGGGTGGGTGGTCCTAATATGTGTGACGTGAGTGACACATGGTCATTGGAAGTGTCTGTTTACTTCCCTGGAATGGCTTTGGCTGAAGGTGTGATGGTGGGAGGATTGAGAGGTGAGGGAATGCCTGCTGCCACCGTTTGGTATTGTGAAGTACCGGGCCACATTTGCCTCAAGTAAATCGCACATATCCAAGCAACAATCAGTAGTGCAAAGTTGAAAGTGAATTTATGGCTTCTCGGTACGGAATAAAACACATAAAATATTACAGATTATGAAGTAATAGTTTAGTGCGTTATGGTGCAGTAAATAGCGCAGTTTTGACAAAAAGTGCAGTAGTTTATTTGAACGAGTGAGTAAAATACAAGGAATAATTCACCTTGAAAATCGGCTTCAAAATCGACATACAGTGTGCCCAGATATTGTTTGCCCCTTCTTCAGTCACGTTTAATTTTTTTAATGAAAAATGCGCCGGCAAAACTTTATACACCGATGAAACCCACCTATATTTGCGCACTTTCCATAATCCAATCAGGCTTCCGCTTCCCGAAGATCAGGCATGCCCAGCATCACGTCGCTGAAGCTGCAACATTCTATTCGCAGTCGCCTGGTCAGTCCTTATTGGCGGTTGCCGACTCCATTTTGTCAAGCCTCTCTTTCGCATTGACGATGAGATTTTCGATGGGTAACAGGGCAGAGCTGTTGTCACATCGTCTCCCCTTCTCCCAAAACCCCGAGGGCTCAGTCAAACAACATCTTTGAGTGCTGGCTGCATGGTGAACTGGGGCACCACCCTGTTGCAAAGTCGCCCCAGATCAACAGCAGAAGTTTGAACATCGTTTGCGATGCATTCTGCATTGGTGACTGCAAGTTTCTTGTTGTCACTTCCTTCATGGGCACCTATGCGTAGGACTCGACCGAAACGGTTCGGTCAAAGTGACGTATTGAGGTTTTTAAAGTCTGCAGTAGCCAATCACACGGTAAAAAATCACGAGTGGCTGATTCGTCGCTTTGTTTGCGGAAGCTTCACAGCTGTTGTGAGAGCAGAAGTGGTCTTTTTGTTAGTTTGGCTTTTGACCAAGCTCAGTTGGTGACTCGTCGGTGAAGGGGGCTTCAGCACAACGGGGCGTACGGGTTCAAATGAGGTCGTGATCTATCACAGGTCAAGGGAGGTCACTGACCTCAGATGACCTAAGTTGACCGTTCACCTTTGACTAGGAATAAAGGTCAACGGAGGCCTGGAATGCATCGAAACGCATTCAGCTGACCACGGATCGTCTTGTCTTTAGAGCAAGGCATGATTAGAAGGCATTCTATCAGCAAAAAAATCGGGGATTTCAGGTCATTGGCCTGACCTCAGAGGTTACCAAATGGCACAGAACCTAAAAATCGGATACCATCGACTTTGTCCCGTCACAAACAATACGCTCGTCTTTACCTCGAAGCTCTAGCTCAGTTAGGGGCCAACGGGCAGGGGGGCTGCATCACCTCCCCCCCCCCCCCACTCCCTTATAAGGAGAAGCAGCAGCAGCTCTGTCCTACACTGGCGAGGGTTATTCACCCAAACTCTTCCAAAATACGTCATAAGTTCGAAAGTTTTGTTTCGCCCCACCCGGTATACGAGTAACCGGTACCCGGTATACGGTATTCAATATCACCTCGTATATTGATTCGGTGACTGATCGACATTGTCCGAAAGTGTCTGATGCCTATTTACTATTTCGGTATTGGCAAGCTTCCAATTTATTTTGTGTCACAAAGCAAAATGTTATGTAACCAGTACTCAACAATTTATCGCAACGCTTAACCCTTTCAATAACAGCTTTAAGGAAACGAACATCTTTATAGTTCATCACATATCTCTTCAGCCTTATATAACCCACACAGCCGGCGTGTCCTAAAACCAGACCCGAATCCGGCTATATCCGCGTTGAAAGCAGCCGCCGCTGAGGACGTTAACGGGTATTCGTCGCCGCTCTACTCTGGGGTCAGCCCAGATCGGTCCTAAGCCCACCGAGATGTGTCCGTTTAGGGCCGAATCCCGAGCTGACCAACTGCTGGTGGTCATCTCGTATCCAGGCCGTCACACAGCAATAAACATAGCGTCGTCTCTGACGGGTCTTCCCCGGCCCATGGCCAGCACGGGCCGGGCCGGGCCAGCGCGGTGACCCGCCGTCTCCCCCGGGCCGGGCCAGCACGGTGACCTGCCGTCTCCCCCGGGCCGGGCCAGCGCGGTGACCTGCCGTCTCCCCCGGGCCGGGCCAGCGCGGTGACCTGCCGTCTCCCTCAGGGCCGGCGCGGTGACCTGCAGTCTCCCCGTCCAGACAGCCGTCCCAGGACCACCCCGCCGACCAGACAGCCGTCCCAAGACCACCCCCGCCGTCCAGACAGCCGTCCCAGGACCATCCCGCCGACCAGACAGCCGTCCTAGGACCACTCCGCCGTCCAGACAGCCGTCCCAGGACCAACCCGCCGTCCAGACAGCCGTCCCAGGACCACCCCGCCGTCCAGACAGCCGACCACCCCGCCGACCAGACAGCAATCTCAGGACCACCCCGCCGTCCAGACAGCCGTCCCAGGACCACCCCGCCGACCAGACAGCCTTCCCATGACCACCCCGCCGACCAGACAGCCTTCCCAGGACCACCCCGCCGACCAGACAGCCTTCCAAGGACCACCCCACCGACCAGACAGCTTGCCCTGATACGGCCACAGACCGGCCGTGCGATGAGCTTCCGCCCATGTGACGTCATCATAGATCGTGCTTCCCCAACCGGGGTGACGTCAGCGAGCTGGTGCTCCCGCGGCCCGCAGTGCTAAGACGGTCAAAATCAGGCCCATAAGATCCTTCCATGTCGTTGCTTGTTCTGCTTCGATGTGCGCGCCTCGAGTTGGCGAATCTCACGAACTGAAAACAACTGATATGGAGATGTTGACACATGTCTCATCGGGGAATGGACGGTTTTGGGAGTTTTCCGCCAAATATATACCATCGTGAAAATCGGCGTCGATTAGATCTATTTCAAGTATCAGTGTGGGCGTCTCGCAATGATCGGAAGGCAAATATCCGAAAATGATTAGCCATTCCATAGGAGTTGGGCGGTAATTGGCCGGATCGAGAGGCGTAATGAATTCCCCATTGCCGCGCCCGCGCTGTCTCGCCGAAGTCTGTAAGGTCTGGGGCCGCGCAAATGGCCTGAACCAGCCCAATTATGGCAGCTCATTGAAACACAGTGAAACGCGGTGAAACGATCTCATGACGCTCATGGCGAGCCCAACGACTGTGGTGTTTTATCGCAGGCCGACGGTTGGCGGTCGCAGATAATGGGTGTCATATATAATCTGCAGCCAACCACGCAATCACCATGGGAGGGCATTTCAGCCTTAATGAAATCCCCGATTTAAACTAGGTTTTACATCGCATGCAAATGAACTGACTAATTCTATCAATATATCACATCGGTTATATCGGCAATATGCTTGTCATTTATCTCGGAGTGACTATGGCAGGAAGTATAACCGATCAGTCAAATACTTCGATAAATCGAAACGTATGTGTTTATCGAATTACTTTACACTGTGTTTTCTCATCACGGCAGTATAACCTCATCAGACCAAACCAGCCATCATCAAAGGGCCTTAAACAGTGTGATACAACTCCTCGATCACTACGGCAACACATCCTCTGCAGACAACACCGACAGCCGGCGCTCATCACAGGGTCTACACGGAGTGAAGTGGTCCTCAGCTCGGGTGAGAGCTCCTCCGAGGCTGGTCAGGCCCTCGGAGGAGCTCTCAGTGACCAGTCCTGGACCGCCCCTCTGGTCAGGCCCTCGGAGGAGCTCTCAGTGACCAGGCCTGGACCGCCCCTCTGGTCAGGCCCTCGGAGGAGCTCTCAGTGACCGGGCCTGGACCGTCCCTCTGGTCAGGTCCTCAGAGGAGCTCTCAGTGACCAGTCCTGGACCGCTGACACGCGGTATTCCCTGGGAATGTATCCAGTGTCAAATGTGATCCACGCCACCGCCGCGGGCCAGCAGTAATAAACTTACTCGTTAGCCAGCCTGACTTGCAAATGTTCGGCTCCTGTAAAAAGTGATGTCGCTTTATGGGGCAGGGCGTTTTGACAGCGGCATCTTCAAACACATGCCTGTAGAACTAAAATATGTTTTGATCTGCTGCTGTATCAGCTCCTAAACAATTTCCTCCCAAATGCTGTAACTTCCACATAATTGAATACAGATGTTTAGCTCGAGAAGTCAGTTTTGCTCATCGACACAGAAACAAGCTCTCCCCATATGAGGTATAGTACATCGCTGTACTGCATTTGTCCGCGGGGATGTCCCTGCGGCTGCAATCATAGTGCAAAGTTGTGTCGTGGGATACTTCAGATACTTTAAATACACATCTCCGTTAACATGTGGGGCTATGCCGTGGCGGGATTCGGGAACGAGCACTTTGCCCGAGGCTGTGGTTACTGAAATTACGGTCTCACCTCTCTCTCTCT
>JARFNZ010138913.1:0-10638 GCA_031763405.1 Balanus nubilus
ATCGAAGGGGTCGTCGATTTTCCGAATATCTGCTGAATATCTGTATATCGAACTGCTGCTAACTTCACACACATAAAATATAAAAGTAGCACGTCAGAGTTTTACCAATGAACGGTCCAATTGTCCAAACAAACGGTCGAAACGTTACGACAGACAGCAATGAACTACCTAATGGGGTTCAAATCTAAGGTCTTAATAATATCCATGGGGTTCAGAAGGGGGAGGTCTCTAGAACATCTTCAAATTTAAACAATACAACTTGCGCGTTGCAAGTAAAAAACGGTTTCGATGTGCCTTCGTCTTCAACACTTGGAAGATGGTGAAAAGTGGTCATTGGTTAATATAACACTAATATTATGCATGTTACCAAATGCCAGCGAAATAATTTAAGACCTGGACTCTAGAAGCTATCAGCAGGAGGTCAGACAGAGGCCGTCTAAAAGGTGGTAACATGACAACGCCCACACCATTCCCATATTCATGCAATGCCCATCTCCCGCACCAGTTCCACTCACATCTAACGGACCAATCAGTCCCACTAACGGAACGTTCCAACTTCTTTCCTCTCTCCACCAAACAGAGAACACCGGACGCAGCCACCCTCACTAACCACGTACCTCCACCGCAGATGGACCACCCGTATCTGAACGTCAGCGACCCGGACTTCACTCGCCGGCTGCACCACGTGACGTACGGCATCGTGGCGCCGCTGTTTGTCACCTTCGGCATCATCGGCAACCTGGTCTTCCTGCCATGCCTGGTGGCGCCGCGACGCTGGGGCGTCACCCGTTTCTTCCTGGTGATGCTCTCTTCAGTAGATACGGCCATCATGATCAGTTTGATTCCGACTCTTGTGCGCCTGGCGGCGCCAACAGAGGTGCAGGACGCGCATGCGCTGGCCACCTATGCGGCGCACGTCGAGCAGTGGTTGTTGACGACTGTGATGAGCGGCTCGGTGGGTCTGGTCGTGGTGCTGACCATCGACCGCTACGACTCCGTCTGTCGCTACGTCGACTTCAAGCGCACCCACCGGAGAGCGCAGGCCCAGAGGCGGGTGATCGCGGTCGCTGTGGTCGCCGTGATCATCAGCGTGCCGTGCCTCTTCAACAGCTCCACGGCGGAGGTGCCCGGAGGCTGGGCGGTGAACCACCACCGCACCGGCGGCTGGAAGGGCTACATCATCTTCAGCGAGGTGGTGACGCGACTCGCGCCGATGGTCGTTGTGGTTCTGCTCAACTGGCGGATCGCCGTCGGGTTTCAGGAGATGCTGGACCGGGCGGAGGGTCGCCTGCCGCCGGCGGCCGGCATGCAGCGCGGGGTCAGCGTGGCCAGCATGCCCAACATCCAGCAGACGCTGAGCAAGCGCGATGTGTCCGAGGAGCGTCAGCTCATCTGGCTGGTGGTGGCCATTATGGTGGGGATGGTGTTGGGCATGACGCCGGCCGCCGTCACCAGCTCCTGCCTCCTGTACGCCGACCAGCCCACCAAGGCGCTCGACGTGGCCACCGCCGTGGCCAACCTGCTGGAGATCGCCAACTTCAGCGCCAACTATCTCTTCTACCTGCTCTTCAACAAGCGACTTAGAAAGTCACTCATCGAGTTTTACCGTAACCTGTTCATGCAGCGGGAGCGACCCGTCACTATTGTGAACGGATGAGGCGCAGCTGCCAGTCAGTTTAGAGATGCGAAGCGCCTCGCGATCAAAGAAACGCGGGAAACGTCCAGTCAGACACTGAGTAATGGTCGGTCACGGATAGTTAGTGACTATCCGTGCACGCATATCCACTACGCGTGTTTGTAAATATAAGGAACCATAATATATGGCAAAGATGTTCGTTGACAAAAAATATATCACTTATTACTAGTAGTCATTAGCGATCGATGCAGAAGAAAACTCGGTGATATGAAAATAATGACTTGTATTTGTAAGCTGTGAAATGTGCCTGTGCTCTGTCGGAATGTAACACATTCGTAAAAAAATGATGCGTCATACTGAGAAGTGGAAATCAGACGCAGGATCGAAACTCTGGGGCCCGGGACAAGCACCGAAACAAGGCGGCAGGTCACAGGGCACGGCGTGTTTTACAGCTCTCTCACAACGTCATCGCGGCTGTAAAGTGATGGACGGATCATAAAGTGAACAACCCACTTATAGATCAAAGTGCGTCTACCTCGGGCAAACAGTATCGATATGTTCTCGCTTGTTCCTAACACCGGTCCAAAGAGCATATACCATATACCATACAACACAGTTCTACAAAAAAGATAAATATACTTCTGCATCATCATGCAGACAAAAATAGCAGCACTGAATTACTATGGTTGCTGCACAAATACTTTGATAGGAGACCTTGATATCGCCGATGAATACCTACACGAGGAATGTCAGGTTTCAAATCACGTCCATTTTACAGCACTACGAGCACATGATTAGCAAGGCCGTCCTAGGCATTTCACCCCATGATCCCGATTACGCTGCCATCTACCATAAATGTCCATTGATAGTGCAAGTAATACAATTCAGCATAGGTAACTGTAGTAACTACAGTTATCAGTAGTAACTACTGTAGTAACTACAGTTACAGGTAACTAGTTATCTATGAATTCAGATATATGTAAACAGCCGAAAGACTATATATTTCACACAAAGTGATGCCACTGAAATACTTCTACCCTCATCAGACATGGCGAAAAAAATCACAGGAACTGATATAATTCGGGTGATGAATTCATAGGACATAAGGTTTATGAAAATGACCAGGAGTTCGGGTAAAATATTACACTCGTTCCCGAATTGTATCGCAAATTCCTGGATCTGTGGCCTATTGGTGGATCTTTGCGAAATGGAATTGGATTTAGCGTTCACAAAATGGCCATGACCAGATTTGGCGGGTACCATGACGATCATCGTCCCATTGGGAATTCACCAAATGTTGCGGTTATCCTTAAATAAATTTAACTAAATACCTCCGGAAACCACGGGAAACAAATTAAAAACGTTATTTATTCAATTTTATTTCAAGTTATGTAACCTAATTGTATCAATCGTAAAACATTGGAGCGGTAATTTAATTTGTTATCCGACAAAGTCCTGACATTTTAGCATTGTGAACTCCTTCGGAAACATTTTTAATTTGTGGTGGCCGTTCTATCCACATCATCGAAAGAGTACTGGGGAAACAACCTTAAAATACAGAACACTTAATTATCTTTCTATTCCACTCACATAAGGGGAAAATTCGAGCGGTAATTTGGTCAAATAAAACTGCATGTCCGTTTGCGGTCATACCCGGCCATACTGAGCAAGAGTACAGCAGCCTTACCTTGGCATGGGTTTAAGTCCCAGAAGAGACGACGTTTCACCGTGTAACTTGATTTTGTGTTTAGAAACCTTTTCACTGGCATTAAGGCTCGGAAATCAAAGGTAGCGGATATTTAAGGATCTTGCAATGCCTCATTCTCTTAATAATGCGATAAATAACTTATATAAGGACCATGGATGCAGAGTATGGATAGGAAACACACCGGCCTTCACCATTGGTAGCCGACGACCACACTGGCCAAAAACGGTAGCTAGTATGCCGACGCATGATCAGCGCTCGGGACATGGATAATATGTTACATTGTGCGACAGGTTCGGTAGTATTTGATATAACTCACCTGTATTTTCAAATCGCACAAATAACTTCACCGATCTTCCACAGTTTCTGTCATTTAACAACACTAAAAAGCGGCAGCGGCCAGTTATACTAGCTGCCGTTTAGGGTCGATTTAGCTGCCGTGGCTCGATTCCACTACGTTACTCGAGCCACACGTGCAACACAATGACGATACGACGCTAACATTTGTGGTGGATGAGGGTTGCTTAAATTTTTTCACTTAGCACGTGATAAATGTATTCTACACCCGTCATCAATTACAACGGTTAGTGTCGTGTCATTCGCATCCCCTGTATTGCTCGAGTTAGGTGGTGTGAGTCCACCCTAAGTTAGGTGTTCGTAAAACGAGCCGTGATTCCTATCCATACTCTTCATCCATGTAAGGACTAAGAAAGTGCGCAGAAAATGTCTATAGTGCGCAAGAACTGTCTACGTTTTTTTGGAACGTGATGGGTTTCGTTACACACCTCTAAAAAGCAGCGCATGCGCAGAGTAAAATGGTCATTTTGTGAACGCTACGATACGTCTGTTCACCGTAACATTAACGGACTGCCTAGCCTGCGAACTAAAGCTCGTGTTGCCATTACTCCATCAGTCGGGGAGTTCCACCTCGCCCCAAACAGAATCTGAGATTCTTGAGCTCGACCCGACCGGCACAGGTCAGTAGGTGACCACGGGCAGCGGAGGAGGCTGCTCCTGTGGCGCCCCCTGCTGCGCCGCCGCCTCCTCCGCGCCCTCGGCGGCGGGCAGCGGTGCCGCCCCCGCCCCCACCGCCGCCACCGGCGTCACCACCTGGTAGTAGAGAGTGGAGGCCGCCTCCGGCAACATCAGCGGAAGGTACGTGAGCGCTGTGGTCTGTCCAGTCGCCTGACCCACGGAGGCCGGGTCTGCCGCCGCCACCGCCGCCTCCGGCTGACCGCAGCTCCTGGCGTGCCTCTGCAGCTCGTAGCGGCGACGGAAGGCGCGGCCGCAGCCGCAGGCGAACTGCTTGTCGCGGTGAAGCAGCCGGTGCCGGTTCAGCCGCGAGCGCGCCACGAATGTCAGCGGACAGTCGGGGCACGCGTGCGGCCGCTCGTCTGTGTGCTGGCGCACGTGCACGGCGTGGTCCTTGCGGCGCGCGAACCTGCGGTGGCACGTGTCACAAATGAACGGTTTCTGCTGCTCGTGGGTGCGCGTATGCGCGCGCAGTGACGCAGCGTCCGACAGCTGCCGCTCGCAGACGGAGCAGCTGTACTGCCCCCCGGCCGGCGTGTGGACTCGCTGGTGGGCGGTGCGGGCCGATTTCGTGCGGAAGGTCTTGGGGCATAGCTCGCAGGCCCAAGGAGTTTCGTTGACGTGGATCAACATGTGCTCCACGCGGTGGCTGAACGCGCGGAACCGTTTGCCGCACACCTACCGAGACATAGCGGTGGCGTGGTTAGTGTTGTTTGCTGAGTTTGGTTTCGTTATCACGAGATAGGTGTGGATTGTGGAGACGGCTGAGAACGGTAATACCGGACTAGACAGCGTGGAAAATCTGTTCGGAAATACATGTGGAAAGACGTTTTCGGAGGATCGCCGTGACGCGGATATCGGATTTACGGACTGGAGTCAGTGACATGATAACACATTAGCTGAAACGGAATTATCTGGAACACAACAACCCGCATCGCGATTGTGCTATGAGGAAAAATGTGCACACATTTTGCTGCTGTGCCTTTCTATTTCGCAGCTTACCCAGATACCCGTGAATTATTTATCGCACGATTTACGAAGATGGTCCAATATAACTTCTCGTATTCCGCAATTATATAACATACGCACGCTCGGTGACTTTTTAAAATTTGACACATTTTTATTAAACCGGAAAACTCTCACTTAACCATCCAACTACCCAACGTAATACGAAACAAAAAGCTTGAGAAATACAGCTTCAAATATGAACACAGGGGAAACGGAGGAGCTAGTAATACACACAATAAAAACAAATCAAAAGATTTGTGCCTACGATTCAATACAATGCGGGTAAATGGACATATGATATAAAAACATTTTTCCATTCCCCACCTTTCATTCTCTAATCACCACATCTCTGCACCCTCACCTTACACTGGAAGCGTCTCTCGGCGCTGCGGGCCTGCCTGAGCAGCTGCCGTCTGCGGGTGTCGGTGAGAGGCACGGCCGTCACCTGGTCATCCTGGAGGCGCACCTCCACGTCATTGACGAGCAGCAGGCTGGCGCCGGACGACGGCGGCGGTTCGGAGGCGCCGGACGGGGCCGCACGGGACAGACGGCTGCGGCGGTACAGGTCCGACAGCAGCGCCCGCTCCTGATCCACCTGTGGCGCAGGAGGCGCCGGCAGAGGCGTCAACGGCGGCGAACGGCAACAAGGAGATCGAGAGAAGGACATTGAAAGACTATGATATTGGGAATGTCTATGCATTTCAGACTCTCTGTCACACTGTTTAATGACGTCATCTTCCTAACGAAGCGCGGTCCACCTAAGTTTTGTTAACACTCTCTTAAAGGGAATGTAAAGGTTTTTCTACTTTTTTGGAGTTAACGATGAATTTAGACGCATTAGACGCAATTCAAAATACAATAAGAACACTTGTCGTTCCCTCGCACGTCTGTTAAAATCAAGGAACACCGCAAAATTTGGCACGTTCGTAAAATTTTGACCACAGGACTCCTCGTCAGACAACCAGGTCATGAGACCAGCTCACCACCAATCACAGGCCCATGAGCCCATGCGGATTTCAGCCGACCAATGCATTACGAGTAAAATATGGGGACTTCCGAAGTATCCGTTTCTTTTAGAGGCGATGATGGTGCAAATCGGGCGGACACCTGAAATGGGTTGTGACAAAATCTGGAAACAATTGAGGCTTCGTTAAAATAATATCACCGAAAAAACAGTGTGACAGGCGGTCTGAAACACATGTATTCCTGTACTCCGACATAAGAAGTCGGAATACACGAGTGCACGATCTAAAAGTTCGCGCAACTACGTACCAATATAACACATCCTCATGTCGTTTGCCGCTGAAACAGGAGTAGCCTGGCATATGCATTATGCATGTCCTTATAGTTGCCTCTAGCGTCATGGTCAGAATTTGGGGCCACTGCCGGGTGCCTGTGTTTTTATCTATGACCAGTGTCCGATGCCTAACGCTCTTAGTCCGTTGTTTTGTGTAATTTATTTTGTGCAAGTCACCGGGCTATGTCTGTTGCCTGGCATATTCTTGTTTTCAATTGCATTCGTGTCAGCTAGTTTCCCGTTTTTTTTTATTTCATAAAACGGTTAACATGCGTTGAACATTATCATTAGTGTAAACCAATAACCATCCACGAGCGGTTCCAAGGGGACTTGGGGCCATGCCCCCCCCCCTCAGAAAAAATGTTACAAATCAGCACAAAGTGACACATTTCCCGATAATAAAGAAAAACTAAGCACCTTTTTATGTAAAGTTTGTTTCACATCAACAACTGATGCATAAAGAAGGGAAATCCGATAAGCTTTCCAAATTCTATGAAACTCTTCTAGATCCCCCCCCCCAAACACCTTTCTGGGTCCGCCAGTGTAACCATTCAATGTGCGTCGTCGATAACCATTACCCAGCATCATTGCCCTGTGCAGTACAACTCCCCAATGCTGGGATGCCCACTGCCCTCTCAGTGTCTAGATTGTCCTTGTGTCCAATCCAGTGTCCATCGCGGTGGCAACCCTTTCCCTGTGTCCTGTAAAACTCTCCATTGGCCGTGTCAATACCAGCGTACCGACGTCTCCATGCCGTGCAGCTTGAGGAGTCGGCCGTGACAGCCAGAACAGACGCGGTTACCACGGCCGTGCAACTCGGCAGCGCTGCAGCCAGTCACAGACGCCAGCTGCAATAGATTGACCCCATATCAGGTCACTGGGCACTGCAGCAAACAGGAGCTATCAATGTTGCATTGGTTAATGGCTATTCAATGCAGTGGTGATGACATACTGTGTGAAAATAGGAGTCAAACTGCAACCATGCCCATAAAAATCAGCAAAGGATTGCACTGGCTTATGCCTCCAAGCAGCACAAATAAGTTATAATTTCTAGTCATTAGCTCATCACACATGATAACAAAAAAAATAGACACTTGCATTCAGACAGGTATTGCAAAGCAAGATAGCATTAAAGCACTGAAGAACGTGTATGATAGTAGTTACCAGACTGGATCCTTCTAGCTCCCTACAGATGCCAAAGGAGGATTGTGAAGGAACTGATTGAGTAACCACTGGAGGTAAAGGATTCCCAACATTAACAATGATCTGATTATTCACAAGTGCCTAGCTGAGCCTGAATCCCTGGCTCGCTGTAAGGGTGGGCCAGAATAAGGGTTGGGAGCCACCATTTTATCATTACAAAGTGCCCTTTTTACCTACCTTGTTAATGACAATGATATCAAAAGCAGGGGAGAGTCTTCCAAAGATGTCCATGCTGCCCAGTTGATCTTCATCTGATTCAGCTATGTGAGTGCTACATAGGACACAGCAATGAGCCTGTGAATATAAAATGATGTGGTGTAATGCAAAGTTAATGGAATGCCTTGGAAAGAATTTCCAAACAAAATGAAAGCAGTATTCATGATGGATGCATCAAAACACCAAACATTCTCATCTCTGTGACATTTTTAATTGCATCAGTATCATCTATGTAAAAACATAAAATGTTTGTCTTTTTATGCACATCATAAGTATCATGCATCTGTACAAAGACCTCTAAATAGCTTTATATAGGCAATAAATGTGTTACCTTTACCTAGGATTTAATTATAGGTACCTACTGCTTCCAAACCTTCCTTATCATTTTCATTTTGTTCCAACTCCAAAGTAATTAGTTCAAGTCAAATCAGCTACATCTACTGATAAAATATACAAGTGTTGCTGTGTTATTACAGCAGTCCATCCTTACCCTTAAGCTCACCTTACTGTTACTGGAAACTTCAGAACCAGTAATGCTTATCTCACCAACAGGAGAAAAATTAACATTTTCAGAATAGACATTTCCAACTACTGCCATTGCTGCATTCCAAATCTAAAAAATAGACAGTTGTGAAACACAATGAGAGGGAGGTGTCAACCTATAACATGGGATTATGAGCTAGGAAAACATAATTGTAGCTTGACCATAGAAATCACATGACCTGAGGCTGATTTGGCCCAAAACTCTACATATCTGCCTCTAGAGAAAAGTCTGTTTTAAACTGACTTGACTGTGGTTTAACAGGATTAACATTTTTGCCAGATGTACTACAGTACTGTATAGTGTTTATCTGATATCCCCTCTATCATCAGAGCCCAGTTTGACCAAATTTACAATTACTTAACTTCTACAAAATGGTTACATCCTACAATCATGGGACATGAATGACATCATAAAATAAAGATGTTAGAAAGTGGTATTCAAGAGAACATTCTAGTGCCTATATTGTACAACCTTTATTTAAGCCAGGCTATGTTGACTCACATAATTATGGATTTATTTTATTTATGCAATGTTTTAGGCTGTTTTAGGAATATTGGTTGAAGCAGATCCTGTTTCACCAAATGGCTCAAAAATCAGAAAATAGGTTAATGATTGCCATATCTGCTCCATAACTGTGATGACCATAGAAGATCACCAGCACAAAATCCACAGAGGGCAGGGGCTACAAAGATATTGGTTAGTTGACAGCCAGTTTACTCCAGAATGTCAAGCATTCTCGCAGGGCATGTTCCATTGATCAGGATTCTGGGTGGTAAACATTGTCATCAGAGGAAATATGCACATTGCCTCCCACAAATGTGAATGCATATGAAATGATAAATATAAAAAATATGAATGATATAAATATATCCAACAAAAACAAAATATAAAATCAATAAAATAGAATATAGATAGTCATTCTGTCAGCTGGGGCTTCTGAGTTGATGGCTCAATATTCTATTATTATTTTCCCCAATGTAATTCATAATTTTGGTGACACTTGCCTCAGATCTCTTGGCAGCAGTGCAATTAATGCCTGAGGTACCATCCATTTGACTTGGACTGAATGTTGAGGGGGATTGTCTGACTCACAGGCTGTCCAATACCCCATCAGGCCATCAGAACATGTAATGGTAAATGTCATGTATAACAGAAACCTGCTGATTCTTACAAGGATATCAATTAACTGTCAATACCAGTGCAATATTTGTTTAGATTTCACCTCAGAATACCAATCCCTGCCAATGAGTCTTTCAAGGAAGACAGTTCCCAAAAGCAGGATTTCTTTAACTTTGGCAATGCCTGTAGCTTTTGTGGCAACGTTAGAGTGACAATAGAAATGTGAATCGTTTCTATATAGAAATGCTCAAATTTATGGAATGTCCACCACTTTCAATCCTTTCACATTTTCTAATGAAGATATGAGTGTGCTTAGCCCGCGGGTTCTTGTTCTTGTTCTTGGTGGGTTAGGGCACGTAGCTGCTATTATATAGAGCTGCTATAGGTTAGCCCGCGGGTGAGCGTGTTTGTTTACATTTTGTTATCGTCTCAGCTGCGTTGTTATTGACGAAATACAGAAGGAACACTGCTACTAATCTCTACCTGACTCGTATATAACGCCTTGCCTGACTGCAAAATGTACAGATCCCTTTTTATCCTCCCGACAACCGATCCTCGGTCCTCTGTCACGCCCACGTTAGGCCGGGCCTGGTGTCGTCGACCGCTGGGTATGTAGCGGCCCTCGAGCCGTCTCCCGGTAGTGGTCACTGGCGGATCCAGAACGTCGGTTCTGGCGCTGCGGGGGGGCATACATCCAAAAAAGTTTCGCGGATTTAAAAAAACTCATCGGATATCGCTTCCTTATGCCTTGTTATACGTTTTAAAACAAACTTTCCTTCATAAAAGTTGCTTAGATTTCCTACCAGAGCCGGAAATGTGCAAATTTTGGTCTATTACAGGCGCTGCGGAGGGGGGGGGGGGGGGGGGGGGGGGGGGGG
>JARFNZ010138924.1:0-10638 GCA_031763405.1 Balanus nubilus
GGGAACAAGTTCCCTATTTGCGTTTTTGCAAGGGTTTGCGAGATTGCAATTTGCTATGAAACGGATGAGTGCGCAAAACAAATAAGACCTTAGGTAAATATACAAATGTTCACACTTCTCGTAAAAAGAGCTTTCACTGCCGTGGCAATGACAGCATAAGCACGAACGAGCTTAAAGCTAAGGGGGTCGCTAATCGGCGCTCTTCCCCTATTTACAAAGGTTTGAATATCAATTTCATTACGTTGTTACATAATCGCTTGGCAATTTACTTCACGAGATCAAGAGATATCGCACGATCTAAGCAGAGGTACTAGAGTATTGCGCACTATAAGAGGTGGATCATAGGCCAACATCATTATCTTCCAGAGCTCGTCTATTCAAGCCCATCCAATAGTTTGCTTCAGAATCATAAAATATATACATTATTGAGAAGAAAAACCTACTTTAACATGATATGGGAAACAAATGACTTAATATCTGTTTCACCTTTCAAGTAACATTAAATTAAACTTGTTGCAATTTCTCAGTGCATAAAATGCGAGCAGATAAGCGATCAGGTAATCCTTGTGCACCAACGTATTGAGATCGATCTGAATTTCTTTCCATGCTTGCTTCTTATGCTTGAGTACGTTTTATTACCTTGTGGCAGCGCAAGTCGATAAAAACGAAATTAGGCTATCATCACTTACTGGCGTCATATGAGCTGCCATCTTGGTATTTGATACGCATCCACGATTCATATCATCTGGTAAAACCAATCACGAAAATTGCATCCTTCTGTATGGGAGCTTTTCCAGAGCTGCTAATGTCATACGACTCCGGTATGCACTCCGGTCGTGAGCCCGGCGCTGCAGTTCGCGCGGCTTCCGGATGTCGCCTGTAAATGTGATGCGACATTGCATACCCACTACCCAGTACCCAGCTACGTAGTATTGTAGGCGAGCTGAGTCGATGCATGATGAGACGAGCTGTAGCTCGAGTCGCCTTTTGTTCGAGCCCTGCATCCAATCTATTTCTCGATGATTGTAGCGCCGTGCGGCGGGCGTGAGGAGCGTGTATGGAGGCAGCCAGCTTCATCGGCTCTGTATCACACCTCGTGATGCAGTTCACTCTGTGATCCAGTGTGATCCAGTGCACTGATAACTGCGCTATTGAGTGGCACTTCAATCTGGTCGGAGCGTCCTCTTGATAGAGTCCGTTTGGCAGGGGCCTTGATTAAACGTATCCTTTAGAATGTATCTCTAATTTAAACTTAGGAACTAATTTAAATGAGTACCTGGATGCAGAGTCTTCCTGTGTTTGTTGATTGTTCAATGCTTACCTTGTCAGGTTTGGAACGTTTCATCGGCGATGTTTACGCATTTGTTGAGTTAAGTGTTCGTTTGTCACGTACTGTTTCAGCCTGGCCTACACATACCCCTACACATACAGGGGATTTTTGTTTGTTTGTTTGTTTAAAGGTGTTTGCACCTGTCGGAACGAAAATGGCCGAAATGTGTGCAAAAAACGCATGCAGGTGATAAATTGATATGTAACATTTTGTTTTCTGTCATTCATCGTTCGATTTTAGCGACGGTTGAGTCAAAATTATTGACTTGCCAGTGTAGGGCCAAATTGCTGCGTCCCAGTGTAGGTCGGGGGGGGGGGGTAATGCACACAACCCTGCGGATTCGCTCCTAATTGAGTTGGAACTTCGATTTAAAAACAGGCGTGTTGTTTGTGATGCGAGGAATCCGTTGATACCCGATCTTAGGTTCAGGGTTATTAAGTGACCTGTCCTCTGAGGTCAGGTCAATGACCCGAGAAAATGTGCTCCAATTTTTCGGGTCACTGACCTGACCTCCGAGGTCACCAAATATCCCAGGACCTTAAAGTCGGGTATTAACGAACTCTTCTTGTCACAAGCAAAACGTTTTTTTTTCTTCAAAACGAAGCTCTAACTCAATTAGGGGTGAATTGTCAGGGATGTGTGCATTGCCCCCTCCCCCTACACTGGTACGCAGCAGTTTTGCGCTGCACTGGGAAGTCCATAATTTTAACTCAACCGAACCGAACGATGTATACCAGTAAACAAAATGTCCCAGATCAATTTGTCAATATATTCTATCACGTGCATGCGCTTTTTGCACGCATTTTGACCATTTTCGGTCCGCCAGGAGCAAAAACTTTTTAACAAAAAACAAAGCAAAGTTAAGCCTACAGACTAACGCGTCTGTAACGTTCTGTCGGAGGCAGTTACCTTACTGACAGAGGTTTGACTCACTGAAGGACTTGAGGAATGTGATGGATGGATACCTGGGAGCAGGGGTGTAGCTTCTCCAAACAAGTCGGGGGTGGGGCTGAGGTGGGGGAAAATCGCTCAAAGTACTATCAAAATCCTAAAGGATACGGGTTTCTCCCCGGTTTTGATCCACTTTCTCATCAAAGTTGGGGGCTCAAGCCCAAGTGAGGGAAAACAATCCCAAGCCCACTCAACTGAATACGAAACTACACCCCTGCCCCCCAGGTCCGCTCAATACCATCTCCGGACCCCCAGGTTTCGAAGGATTTTAACATTAGCCCTATGGCGCCGACCCCTCCCCCCAGACTCCTCGCTGGCTCCCCCCATATGCCCGGCTGGCCCCCGCACTCAAAATTTCGTGGCGACGCCCCTGTGGAGAGGGGAGTGGCGAGGAAACGTTGATAGCGTGGCGATTTCTGTGTGAACACGGACCAAGTTCAACCGAAAGAAAGCAAACAGAAAAACATGTTCTGAGAACGACTACCAACGTTCGTAGCAATTTTCCGGATAATTTTCCAATTCTCCAGATTGCAGATAAATGACACCTTCGCCGACTCGTCATGCTCTGCACATCAATCTCCCCCAAAATGCAGTCGACCATCGTCCCAAAATGTGTACGATGGTTACGCTGGTTGCAATGACTTGCACAGATGCATGACGCAAAGCGCGCCCGGTCACGGTACCACGGGGCCATGTCGGCATGCCACCCACGCGCCACTCGTAGAATCGGCCTTCGCAACACGCAAGCTGCGTACTGCGCGCCGCCGAACCGGCTTACGGGGGGGGGGGGGGGGTGAGGGTTCTCGGGTCAGCCACGGCCCAACAGTGCATCGTATGTTGAAAAACCCAGCTCCGTCTGCTGTCCAACTCCAGCCATCAGAAGAGATCGCGGCAAATTTCCAACCACCTCCGATCGCTGTAAAGGGTACCTGTATGTCATGTTTCTCCGGTGATGCTGGCCAGGGCAAAACTGAATTAACGCTTTTATGTCCTCCCCTTGACGACCCTCAATATACGATATAAAAAAAAACAGCCACAACACAACAACACGCATAAGACTTCTGTGCTGGTTTATTCAAAAAGTGGGGTACAAAATATAGCCGGCTGCTCGAGACCCAGAAGTTCTCCGTCGAATAGACTCATCGAAAGTTGTATACAGCACAGAATATTTTTGAAGGCGGCTTCGGCCGGCCGACCGAGTTTCGGTCTGGGCCGCTCTGTAGCAGCACAGGCAGCAGTCTGGGCCGCTCTGTAGCAGCACAGGCAGCAGTCTGGGCCGCTCTGTAGCAGCACAGGCAGCAGTCTGCGTCGCTCTGTAGCAGCACAGGCAGCAGTCTGGGCCGCCCGGCCGGCCGGCCGCCGCCACCGCTAGGGCGTTTGTGTCTAATGCTTCCCCATCCGCCGTCTGGCCGTTATTGACCCCACCACCGGGGCGGAGCGAGGATGGCCGGCCACCGGTATCCCCCTCAGAAGAGATCTGCCGCGCGCCGTCTCCGTCTCCGTCTCCGTCTCCATATCCAGTCTCCCGTCTCCAATCACCGCCGGCCCATCCTGCCGGCTCAGCTAGCTCCACTGAGCGTTCCCTGGCCACCCTCTCCGATCACTGTCCACCGTCGTCCGTCCATTCGGTGCCGTCTCTTTACGATCAATGCTGCGCCATAGTGTTCCTTCTGTCACAATTCTTCAGTTACGTCCGAGTCCGTGCTGCGGACGGCGGCCTCCCTCCACACTGGCCACTGTACCTCCGGCCCCTCTCCACACTGGCCGCTGCACCTCCACACAAACACACCCGCAATATAGCCGTAGTCCAGGAAACAAAAACTGCGTCGCACCGCGCCGGTCGCGCCCGATCGCGCCGGTCCGCGCCGGAGTACGTCACTCCGCGTCGCTTCTCATCACTGTCCGCGTCACGCCGCGTTACTTTTGCACTGTAGCTCGGTCTTCCCCGCGCTTGCGGCGGCGGCGGCGGCGTCGCGCGGTCGGCCGTCCGCCGTCGTCCGGCATCTAGTTCTCGGCGGCCTCGGCGGCTGCCGGCCGGCTCTCCTGGCTACCTCGGTCCTGGCGGCCTCCTCGCTGCTGGAAGGTGCCGTCACCGCCGCCCCTCCGGCCACCGCCACCGCCGTATCTGCAGAGAGGACACAGTCAGAAGCCTGGTCACACGGCTTCTCAGGAACACCGCCTACATTCGGAACATCTCCCTTCAGTAGAACACCGCCATTCAATTAGCCATTCGACCATTCATACATTCATTGGACCATTTGGCCAATTATTCATTCATTCTTTGGGCCATTTTGTCATACATTCATTCATTCTTTGGCCCATTCGGTCATTCATTGATTCATTCTCTGGGCCATTCGGTCATTCATTGTCATTCATTCACTCATTCATGTTCAATCGTTCACTCATTCATTCTCAATCATTCACTCATTCTCAACCATTCACTCGCTCATTCACTCACTCATTCACTCATTTATTCACTCATGTATTCACTCATGTATTCACTCATTTATTCACTCATTCATTGCGCCAATCATCCGCTATCCATTACTTATTTGATTTATCCATTCAACAACCAATCACTTCAGCCAACCGTGCAGTCTGTTTCGCTTTGAAGATCCAGCGAATTCCTCAATTGTCATTGTCATCACCAAACATCAGTGTGATTCGGAGTCCTTGTGCACCACAACTGCTCAAGTTATGCGGCACCTGTCCTGAACATTAGAGATCCTCACACCCAACCGTCCTCCAAGATTCGGTACACCGCACTCACCCCCTGTTGTAGTTGTTGTAGTATCCCCGGTACCCGCCGCCGCGGTTGTTGTAGTAGCCGCCGCCGCCGCGGTTGTTGTAGTAGCCGCCGCCGCCCCTGTTGTTATAGTAGCCGCCGCCGCCGCCCCTGTTGTTGTAGTAGCCCCGTCCGTACCCGCCGCGGCGGAACGGCCGCCGGGTGCCCTCGACGCCGAACGTCTCCAGGTTCTGTTTGCGCTCCTTCTGCCAGTCCTGGCGGCGCTGCCGGTTACTGTCGGGGACGGGACGGGGCGGGGGCGGGGGGGGGGGGGTCAGGCGGTGTCGGGAGGGGCGGCGTCGGCTGGGTCACGTGACCAGGTCAGCACCCGCCGCACAGGACGGGTGGCCGGGTTTTCGACAGGCAGGGCTCGACCCTCCCACCGGCCGGCGGCCGGCGGGCGGGGAGCCGCCGCGTTGGCGTGCAAGGATGTCAAACATCATGTCAGAAGCACAAGACAGACATGCAGTGTCCTCAAATTTGCGTTCTTAGTGGGAAATGACGCATCAATATTTAAGAGAAATTTCGACTCGCAAAATACGCAAATGACTCATCGGTTTTACTAATCTGATAGTATAACTGTTTGAGAAACATTTTAAGATTTATTGGATATAAAATAAATGTTTTGGGTAGGAGTCGAGTTTTATTTCTTTTTATAACAAATTAATGTTGCACTACTTCCTACATAGCTTTCCATTTCGTGCCATTTCAACCACAAAATGCTCAACGACACCTATGCAAAAATACTAATTTTGGGACACTGCAGCCATCAGACAATCCGTTCAGCGCTGGTGACTCACTCTCTGGCCTTTTCGATGGCGTCGCAGCTGATGTTGTCGAAGAAGGACTTTGTCTTGTTGTAGCAGACGGGCTCCTCCTGGGAGGTGTCGTTCAGCTCTCCCTCTTCGACCTCCTCTTCTCCTCCGACGGCCGCCTCGCCGTTCTCCTCCTCACCGGCGGCCGGCGCTGCAGGCGGGGGGACAGGGCGAGTGGTGATTGGTAAGGCCCCCGGCTGCCGGGGTGGTGCGGACGGGACCAGAGACGGGCACAGACACTGGGTCAGTACAGGCACGACTATCATCGGCACGGCTATCATCGCCTGCACTCAGCACTATGCACTTTGTTTTACGTGTTACACGACCACTACGGGGCCCAGAGCTGGGTTTTCACGTGTTGGGGAGGGACGGCAGTGGTGCAGTCACCACATGGCTGGGAATCTGCCAGCTGCTAAGTCATACGTTGATCGTACGCCAGCAGACGGTGCGCTGAGCCGTAACTACACCAGAGGAAGGCAGGAAACTCTCGGTCAGAGTTGAAAAAAAACAGCAGACATTGCTAATTGAAAGTCAAGACACTTGGCGGCAAAGCCAGGAAAATCGGCGAGAAAAGGATTGCCAATTGCGCCGATCCTCTTGTGGTCAGATCCTCTTATACTTTGTACTCCCAGATACTCTTATTAAATTAGCCGCCACCAGTGTGCTACCAGGGCACACCACCACTCACACTCACTGATCTTGGTCTTCGCCAGCTGGGCGGCCAGCTCCTCGAACTTCTTGTTGGCCTCCTCGAAGTCGAAGTCGCCGTCGAACTTGATGGGCCTGGTGCTGACCTGGAAGGTACCCCGGCTCTGTCCGCGGCCGCCGCGCCGTCCGCCGCGCTGCGAGCGGTACCCGCCCAAGCCGCCACCGCGCTGGTAGTTATTATGGTACCCACCGCGCTGCTGGCTGCAATGGGAACACAGACAGCCGCGTCAGGTGGGGTCGGCGTGCCAACTCGTCAGGCGAACAAAAGGCAACATGGATACTTGATATTCACAGATGGTGTCCATACGGCGACGTATTGCACGACAGTGACGTGTCAGAACTGTATTGAGCGTCGCTATCATGACTATAAACCCAAGAAAACAGGTGTAAAATGCTGTATCTCTAATAAAGCGCCCCCAAAACAGTCGATCGACATAAACACATCAGTTCCCGGCACTTCTTTTTTTGGGTTCAAGCGCGAAGTTAGTTTGACTCGCCAGCATACCACTGATTAATACGCATCGAAATACCTCAAATGAGCAAAAAGGCAGTGTTAGGACGAGAGACAGACAACACCTCGTTCTTTCTCAGGTTAGGAAAATGCCAATGGAGGCCTGGTCCACACTACAGACGTCACTTCAAATCTTTGAGAATGCGGTAGTTTGGACGGTGTGACGGACATTAATAAACCGTACGCAGTGTGAACCGGTACTTGGCGAACAGACAACTCCGCTTTGCAACAGCTGACTGCGCCACTGACGTCCGTCAGTTTGAGAAGCTGAAAAGTGCGCAACTTTCGCTGTCGACGAAACGGAAAACTGGCGGAGGTATCGTTTATGGGTTATTTTAGACATGTAAAAAAAAATTCCAACGTCCATTAGATCGTGATATAATATTCGCAAGCTGCTGGTTTGGTGGAGCAGATGCGTTTCCGCAAACATTCCGCTATATTTAGGATACTGATATTGCATCGAATTTTAAGAATGGATGTGCGCCGTTTCACACACTCCTTGCAGACGTTCGCGCCTCGACTCAATTGACATCGATTTTGTCAACAAATTTGGTACCAACGATTACATACGCAAAGCGATCCAAGTTTAACTCTATTCAGACGGGCCGTCGAAGTTGAATAGCGGGACACGTGTCCGTACGCGCCTCTGATGTGCAACTCAAACTAACCGAGAGCACATTTCAGGAACCTCCCAGATCTGCGTAAATGTTAACTGGTCCAGAGACTAATGTTAAATCTAGTTCAGGCATGATTTAATCTATATTAGTCCAATGCCCATGATAAACCCCTATGTCTTACGTCGCCTGTGCATAAGTCCTAAGCAGAGTCGCACCGGTGAAGTCGCTGTACCGGCACCACCCCCGTGTATTACTGACCCGTCCCTGTACCGGCACCACCCCCGTGTATTACTGACCCGTCCCTGTACAGGCACCACCCCCGTGTATTACTGACCCGTCCCTGTACCGGCACCACCCCCGTGTATTACTGACCCGTCACTGTACCGGCACCACCCCCGTGTATTACTGACCCGTCCCTGTACCGGCACCATCCCCGTGTATTACTGACCCGTCCCTGTACCGCCCCCCTCCCCCCGTATCCCGTATGCTACTGACCCGTCGCGGGGCCGGTGCTGCCGGTCCTGCTGGGTCTGCACGCCCTGGTCGATGGTGGGAGAGCGGCGGGAGGGAGTTGTGGAGCGTGACGAGCCGGCCAGCAGATCACCACCGCCTGGTGACGCGAGAGACACAGTGAGACAAACGACACAGCCAACAGACAGAACGACACAGCCAACAGACAGACAGAAACGGGACTAATCATACAAACATCATACAACGGTTGATTATACATCTTTTTAAACAAAAACCGAAATTTGGAATCCATCAAACACGTGGGACGGTTGTCCCTGCTAGAGAAGGCTGAGCTGAAAAATAATACAAGTTGTTATTGCTGATATGTCCGGGGAAAGCAAACATTACAAACATACGTTGCAATTAATATCGTATGCTCCGTTTCGAACATCGAACGTTTTCACATGAAACTGCGTTGTCATTGTTCACTCTGGTTCACTTCAGTGCTTGAGCCGGAAACATCCAATAAAGCACAACCTAGACTCCAAGAAATTTCGTACTATAAACATGATAAACATATGGTGGCGCAGATAAATAGCGAGCAGCCGTAGTATCGCCGCACTCTGGAGGGGGTCTCAGGATTTAGCGCCCTGGAGGGGGGGGGGGCAGAATCTGCCCTTCCTTCCTTCCCCCACCCCTCCTCCTACGATCTCGGCTACTATAACAACGAAATTTGGAGGATAGGATCGGGCATAAGGAACCTCTATCGAATGCAATTTTGACGACTAGGTCAATATTTTAAAGGTCAAATGAGGTCAAATTAGCAAAATTTTCTCAACTTAGGGCCTAAAAATACGATTTTCATATTTTTCGCTCTGGCTCAAAAACCATGATAGCTAGGAAGAAAAAAAGCAATCTTAACCTCTAGAAATTCCCTATCAAAATGTTGTCCTCAGACTTGACTTCAGGTCAATAGTTGAGGCTCAAGAGGTCATCAAGGTCAATGACCATTTTATACACACACAAAAAAAATCACTAATAACTTTTGATCTAATAAAGATAGCGCGAGTAGTTTACCACCGTTGTGTTTCTCCCGTCAAGACGCTTCGAGACATATACATGGTGACCTTGTAAGGTTAGCTTAAAAATTTGACCTCAGGTAAACGTCACGTGTTGACCCGAAAAGGTCAAGTTGCATATCAGTCGATGCCCCTTGACGAGACGAACACATTGGTGCCTTCCGCACGATTGGCTTTTTCAAAAGTTATTGGCAAAAAAGCGTAAGTGACCTCGGGTGACCTCAGATGACCTTGATGACGTCACTGATCAAATATTGCACTTTGATCATCAAGAACAGCCTAAGTTGACATGATTCTGTAAGAATTAGACAGATATGACGCGTTTCCTACGAATAGGAATGATCTGTATTTTCCCCATTGACTGATAAAGGGGAAGCAAGGAAATTGACCCGACCTCGGGTATCAGCGATGAGAGAATCCGAGATATACAAGTTGTACGTATCTGTCGTCTTATGAAATCCTGAAAGTTTGAAACCGATCCGCCAAAAAATGTGGCCACAGCACAACAGCAAACTTGCAAAATGGTCATTTTCACATGTCCGTACGTTGACCTGGCCTGGTGACCTGACCTGACGTGACACAAGGTCAACATTTTTACACAATGTGTGTAATTGAATTCTAGGCAGGTACTAAAAAACGGCGGCGCTGCCGCTTTGCCGTTTTCGCTATTCTTAAAAAAACATGAGGGGGGCAAGTTCTGCCCCCCCCCCCCCCCATCCTCTCCGGAGCGGTCGTGTTATGGAACAAAATCTATCCATTGACTAATAAAAAAACTTTAAGACGTAATTATTACTGAAGCTTATCTCAATATCGTTAAAACTGACAGTCGCTATAACAACATACAAGAGGAAAGAAGAAAAGAACGAAAACTGCCATGCCCACACACAAGGAACATTAAGGGCATTGCCCACTCCCAGTGCCAGCCAAGCAATAGAATCGGCCTTGTGGCGACTCCTGCCATGCAGCTTCAAAAGACTAGCTGAATGTAGAGGACAACAAAACTATGGTAAAATGTCAAACAAGAAAATTGTGGTTTCAGGGCACCTGAAACTTTTTGGCTTCGTGGAAAACAGGAAGAGAACGAATGTATGAAGAGCTGACAAACTAGCCAAAGGCAGCATGCAGTGCTTTGTGGAAGGCCATGTGGTTATAGAATTAGGCAGTGACGCGTCTGAGGAGGAATCGGCTCGACACGTGTGGAAGAAGAAGGGAGGGAGAGAAGGAGAGAAGGAAGATGAAATAGGAATGAATAGGGGATCAAAAGTGGTGCTCGAACTGGGCAGGACTTCGATCCGAGGCTCACTGAAGAAAATTGGAATCGATTCAAACAAATCCAAAGCCCAATGTCTTGCAACTGGAGAGGGAAGGAGCAGGCTGACGAACCGAAGGAGG
>JARFNZ010138935.1:0-10638 GCA_031763405.1 Balanus nubilus
GGGGGGGGGGGGGGGCACGGCCCCCCCACCCCCCCCCAACTTTGAAGGCGGGGGGCGACTCCCCCCCCCCCCAACTTTTGAGTCAATAACTCATCCAAAAGTACGAGGCAATTTAAAAGTTAAATCTTCCTCGAGGCTGAAACGCCGAAGCACTGTCAAGAGTAAAGGGCAGAGTGTCCGGACCTTGAGGTCCTTGATATGAGGTGTGTAAATGAACTTATAAAACCAGTGTCAAGCTTCACCATTGGAACGCTCCATCATTTCAAACATGTCAATTTTGAACAAAGCCATTTCTTACAAAGCATTTCTCTGCTTAATTTCAAAATTGTTGGAACAGCCGCCTTATTGCATCATATTTAGACCGTATATTGATAATTTACAGCAGGTAACCAGTGCCACTAATGAAATGCAATTGGCTTCGGCAGCAGTTACAACGTGACTATACGGTCCCGCGTATGGGATATAGTCCCACCGTTTCATGATTCTCGTTTTCACAAAATTAATACCTAGTTTGATGCGTTACATTTGTTATATGTAATATAACAAAGTTATAATGCATTAGGGCATACCGAGTTTTCAATGTTTATTTTCACGCTCGGATATGATTTACCAGAATGATCCATACGGGCAATAGTGGACCGATCGGTAGGATATTTTCAACTTTTCATTGCAAGGAGTCTGGGACCAGAACAATCCTTATTTAGTGCAGATCCCGACCACATTACTCCGTCCATTTGAACGGCTTTAACTAAATTGAAGGGAAGTTTGAAAGGGTGCCGTTTTGAGTTTTATCTACCTTAGTTCTCCCTAAATTGACTAAATTGAATCAAAATAGTTGATAACGGTGTCACGAATCTTCCGATCAATATGGGCGATAGATTGAACATCCGATCTGCAGTGGTCCTATGTTTGCTGTTATGAATTTTATGCAGTTCGGTCTACTCTATTAAGTGATCCAAATTCAATTGTGCCTTTCTAAGTGGATCATAGATGAAATTGAAAACCGACCAAGACCACCAGATGCATTGGCGGATCCAGGGAGGGGGAGGGGGGGGGGGGCATTAGGGGCAAATGCTCTCCCACCCCCCACAACCGCCTGAATTCGGCGAAAATTTACACATTTCACGATCTAGAAGGAAATCTAACCAACTTTTATTAAGGAAACTTTGTTTTAAAACGACTAGCAATGAAAAAAGAATCGAAATCCGATGAGTTTTCCGAAATTCGTGAAACTTTTTTGGGGTATGCCTCCCACAGCGCCGGTGGCCGACGTTCTGGATCCGCCAGTGACCAGACGAGCTTGTCTTAAAACTGTGTGTCCAAAAGTGGGCAATATTTCCACCATTAAAATGTTGTGGTGATAAACGGCGTCGTTTTGAGTCTGATACAGCTTGGTCCACTAAAAAAGATAAAACTGAAATCGTGGCAGATGTCACTCGTACAGTACAAGTAACTATGTTCCCTCTACACATTGTCCAAAACTTTCTAAAGCCGCTATATGGTATGTCTTTGAAATTAATTGGCCTAATTAACTTGGGCAAGCAACATCCAAGGCAGGAAAAAATGTCTGTCTGTACGTCGGTCGCGTCAGAGTTGTGTTATTGAACATGGACATTGCATGGAAAGGGAACTTAACAGTATACCCGACCGCATCCCCCCTAACTCGGGAAGCAACATCCAAGGCAGGAAAAAATGTCTGTCTGTACGTCGGTCGCGTCAGAGTTGTTATTGAACATGGGCATTGCATGGAAAGGCAACTTAACAATATACCCGACCGCAGGCGACATTCAGCCCAGCCGCACCCGCCCGCTGGCGACAAAATCATTGAAACGGGCGCCGAGCTGCGAGCTCAGCCAGCGGCCGCCGGTAAAGGCAGCAAGCCACCAGCACAGCTCCCAGAAGCTGGGCTTCAGCCCCAGATCATTCCAGCTCATCTTCTCTGCAACCAGGCGCTTAGCCAAGATTTTTCTTGCTGAATGCATCTGGTCAGGGGCCCATAATAGCAGGCCCTCAGTCACCATAATGGGCCCCTTTGTTGGCTCCAGCAATTTTGCCACTAAAAAATTGTGTCAAAATGACAATTGCGATCTGAACCGCCTCAAATCCACTCAGAGCAGACACATAGCCAAGGGTGGGAGAGGCATTGAGACTGGGCATAAGGGTCCCTTGGAAAATCTCTGTTGTGCATAGGCACCCATTGCATCCCTCTTACTATACCTTTGGCTGTAACTGTTGCTGCCAGCCCCCTTGATATGTCCTTAAATTGCCTTGAGCTAAGGCCATAAATTGAGTTGAACTTCACCACTCTTCACCACTCTTCACCACTGCATGATTTGAAACACTTTGATAAAACAAGCATATCACTAAAATTATTGCCATACATTCATCAGCCAAAAGCATACCACTAAATGAGAACCTAGACTACATATTATAACATCCATGGCCCAGAATGTCAGAAGGCCAAAAATGTAATGTTTGTAGGTGGACAAATATTTGATTGACCAAAGTAATCACCCATTGGAAATATTGACTGTGATTACATACAAGAAACAATAAGATTTAAGTGACACTGACTCTGGCAAAAACTTAAACTGCCTATTCTGACCAACTTCAACTCTGACCTGAACTCTGACATCACAGCCCTGGGTTAGATATTGTAAATGTACATTTTTTGTTCAAAAATGTTTGCACAGATGATATCATCAATCTGATAGAATACACATCTCTTCAACTAAACAATGATATATGGGAGAGGAGAGGTTAACTGCCCTTATGCCAAACACATCCTATCACCAAGCATACCATGCTATTCTTGATGTTCTGTGACAGCATTGTCTTTGTTGTGCCATAGCATGAAATGTTTGGTAATAAGACATGTACTGCATCAGGCAAGTTTACCATACTTTGGTCAAAGATAGCCCATTTGCTATAGACAGTAGGTACTTACCTAATAGCAATGAATCAACTTTAAGAAAGGATACTATATATTTGTTTGTGAAAAGTGTGAAGGCACTGAACAAATACCACAGGAATAGCAAAAACAAGGCCCGGCTGCTCCTGAGCCCAAGGGCAGCATCTGCTGCACTCATGTTGTGCACCTGAAACACAATCAATTTATTAAATAAAAAACATTCAGCGAAAAAGGTGGTGAAACCCACACAATTCTCCTGTTTAGTTATTAGTTTATCCCTATAATATGCATACAGATCAATAGAGGATATCACGTTTAGTTACTTCTGACATATTCCCAATCAAGCACATAGCTCATCCTAACTTGAACTGGTTCTCTACCCAAAAAAAACATGCATTGGGCAGATAGGTAGGAACCAAGTTGAAGTTTGCCTGCCAAAAAAGGTCACATCATTTTGTTATATTGTCTTTAATTAACCAAATAAGTTTGTTTTGTGACAACTCCAAATATCAGTTAGGTTGGCACCTAACTTTTATTGTGAAGCAAGCTCTAACATAGGTAATTGAAATACAATGATTCATCGTGCAATAGAATCAACCGTAACCAATAGTGACTGAACAAATTAAATGAAACAAGAGTATAGATGTAATGGAAATTACATCCCTATGTCATTATCATAGTATTACATTATATACTGAATTTATAGTATTGTATATATGTACCTTGGCTAGTTAGCGCCTAGAGGACCAGGCGCGAAAGAGCACTGCCCACGTCTACGTGCTTTTTAGCCGTATGTCTCAGCCACACCATTTTTGTGACCAATTACCAAGGTGTCACTGCATAAAATTATGAGTTTATTGACGTCATTGAACTTAGCTGCCACGTGTAGGAAGAATTTGGAATTTTCATAACAAATGGCTGTTAATAGCCTTTTAGAATGTTTTTAAAATAATCATAATCTCCACGATTGTAGATTTTGCCTTGAAACTCAAACTGGTATTTCTACTGATCGATTTCTGGAAATTTAGTGACATCAAAATAAGTGGACATTCGACAAATCGCAGTTGTCTATATTTCTGATGTAATTGGACTGATTGTGAATATTATCTATGGGAATGACAAACAAGTTTGTTTACGTATGCACGAATCATCTGTCGATAACGCGCTACGCCATTGAATAAATTTGTGACCGTCCGTACCCTTGGGGAACCCCAAGACATTGAGGCGCAGCTGCGTGCCCTAACCCAAGAAGAAGACTCAGGGTTATAGCAGTTGAATTTCTATTTGAAATTAAGGTGAGTCACTCGTTCTGTTTGTCTAGTTGGAATGTCATGTCATCATGTCATGCTTTGACTTTGATGTCTTTGATGTTGGTTGGGAAGTTGAGGCTTCAGGGGCCTGTAGCTCCCATATTCTCACACTGCTGTGAGCGGCACATTTCATATTCCTTGGTGTCGGTGTGTTTTTGTTCAGCACACTCAGCCCTGAACATATCATGTGCTTTTTATGTGATTATCTTTGCCATTGCAGGTCATACATCCAGTTGCTCCAGTGATGATCTAGCCTTGACGAAGGTGTTTAGTGATGGTGCTGATACCACTTCCTGGGGTAGGCCATTCCATCTGTTGACAGCTCGTACTCTGAGGTGCGGACGTCTCACTGCTCTAACTGCTGTCAGCTTCTGTAGCTTCGAGTGATGGTCTCTGGTCCTCTGTCCTTTAGTAGAAGGCTGGAACATCGGTGATGTCTCGGTTAGGCCTGTCAGAACTCTGTATACCATGAGCATATCACCTCTCTTGCGTGTGCGCATTGGAGTTCCATTATGTTCATTGAAAATCTGAATTGTTCTCCTGAAATCTCCAGAAATCTCATCTGCATCGACATAATTTTGTCAAAAAACATCCTACTTTGCAGACTAGCATTTTCAAAAGTTCACTCAGCCATTTAAAATCTTATTTTTAAGCTTTTATCTTCATTTCAAAATGGTTCTTCAACATGTGTGTTCCACATTTGCATGCCTGCTTAACTCTAAGCTGTACTTTTCCTAATTTTGCATTCTTTAAAAAAACAATCTTCAAACAAAATTACCAACATTTGTATGCAAAGCTGTATCCATCACATTCAGTTCTTAAAAGATGCTAGTACCTATCTTTTTCACCCTCACCAGTGTAGGGAACTGGTTGCTACCCTAATTTTTTTAGGGGACAGGGAACAACTAATGTTAAAAACAGAGGAATTTAACCCTAGAATTTGTGGTACCCTACTATTAGTTCAGTTTACACCTCCCCTGAAAGTTTTGAACTGGGACCCTGAGACCCAGTGACCAGTAACCTTTTTATCAAGGTCATGTCAAGTGTAAATACCACCCTGACATATTGTCTATTGATGCTTGTAACTTGCATGCTTTCTTATTTTTGATGTTCAAGAGTATGTAAACAGGTGTTACCATGTGACATTCATGGTTTTAAATGGTGACATATCTCCAAACCAAATTCCTAAGCAGTATCTTTATTTTTGACAGTGTAATGACTAATGTGAGGTAACTGATTAACTTCATAATTTTTTTACTTGCATTTTTTCCATTTCTATACCATTTATGGATAAATATATAACACCACTGGATTTCCGAGCAAAATCTAATTCGGGAACATGTCTCTTTTTTAACCTGGGATTTCGCGCCGAACACCGTCTGCTGCGGGGTTGATTCCTGCTCCCCCCCCCCCCCCTAAGATCTCAAAAACCATGCTACATAGCAACAAGTGGTAAACGGCGTTAGATAGATAGTGACAAGGACTATATAATTTACTCAGGTCATTTTCAGATCATGTCAATATTAAGGTCACCAGATGTCACCGAAAGTTAAATTTTATCATATTACGAGTAGCTGGGACATCGCTTCAGAAACTAAACAGAACTAAGATGGCTAGAAATAAAAAAAATAAATGCAATCGAAAACTCTTGAAATTCCCTATCCCGCAACTGTCAAATTTGGCCTCAGGGCGATGGTTAAGGCTACAGAGGTCATGAAAGGTCAAAAAGGACGTTTTTTGCCAAATCATTGTTCGCGAATAACTTATTAGCTATGCAAGATAACGTAATTATTTGGGCACTGCCATGTCCACCACAACCCGGCCAACCGGCAGTCATGCCACCTCAACTTAAGTCACCTGAATAAGAAATAAAGCATAAGTAACTAAGCAGGCTGCTTGATTGAAATTTGTGAAAGAAGAAAACTGGAGCCTAAAAGCCAATTTGTTGAGAAGACATTCAACTTAATGTTCTTTTCCACTTAATGGAAGGCGTGGAACACAGCATTTGTCACAGCACAACACAGCAGCATGGAACACAGATCAAGAATGTCATTACTGTATCACTGGGCTAGTTTTATTTTGCAGTTTATCTTAACTCACACCCTGCTTGGCCTCTGGATTTTCCATGGTCTGTTTAGTGTGTGTAGGGGGGGGGGTGAACACCATCCCCCCAGCAGGGCGTGGGTTCAATCATATTCAATCTGGGTTTTGATAGAGCAGTTTTGACATTGCCCGAGTGATTCAGGGTAAATTGATATTTTATATTTGCTGTGACACTACACCTTTGCCAAGCTCATGGACACTGACTGGTCCTGAACAGGTCCTGAACAGGTCCTGGACAGGTCTTGTTGGTCCAGTTGGACGGGTCTTTCATGGACAGGTCCCGAGGGGGCTCATTCGCCCCCCCCCCCCCTCCCGACCTCGGTTCCCACGAGGGCTGCAGTAACGGATCTTGGTCGGTAGGGAGGGTGTATGGGAATTTGTATAACCCCAGGTTCATATCTTCAAGGTCAAATGAGGTCAAATTTGTCATATTCGGACATTGCCTCAAAAACCTCGAATTATCTCGGAAACTATGGTAGCCAGGAAGGAGCCGAAAAAAACAGTAGAACGTTTTTGCGGCACTCTTTCGGCAAGATGTCCAAGAGTTAAGGCTGCAGAGGATATCAAACGTAAAAAAGTTGTTTGTTGAACTCATTCAAATACAAATGCAAATTTGGCAAACCAAAGTCGATTTATATCTGTCGGGCTGGCGTCTAGTAAAATGACGGGTAGCAGATGTCTTTCGGCATCCCCCACCTCAGTGTGGACGCCAAATAAGACACTCTTCTGCCACAATTACTTGCAACCCTGATGTCAAACACTAACCCCCATGGTCACCTTCTCCCACGCTTTCCAGACATGAACAAGGACGAGGGTTCACCCAGTTTATTCACCAATACCACCTGTTTCAGAAACATACGAGGATGAGGACCAGGAGGAGATTTCCTCCGAGCTGTGGCAGGAGGCCTGCTGGATCGTCATCAACTCGTACTTCGACGAGAAGGGCCTGGTGCGGCAGCAGCTGGACTCGTTTGACGAGTTCATCCAGATGTCAGTGCAGCGGATCGTGGAGGATTCGCCGGCCATCGACCTTCAGGCCGAGGCGCAGCACACCGCGGGAGAGATCGAGACGCCGGTGAGTACGACAGTCATGTGACTAAATACAGACGCTCGGTGTGAAGCAGAGGTATGTGGTGGTGTATCAGATCACTTCCACCATATCACGTCCGTATGTGGTGTATCAGATACATGTTTTAATGTAATGATGTTTAGACGGCATCTTCCACTTACAACTGCGCTATGATTTTACAACTGCTAAAACTGTACAGCTATGCTGTATAGTATTTGTTGTTCATCACAATGTTAACAAGCACATTGAAGGCGACTCTCTCCACTCTGACAGTGCTTTGGAATGAAGTGCAAAAAACAGTTTCAATTTTATCTCAATGCTCACCCCATTTATAATATCGCTACGTGTTACTTTCCCTGATCTCAGCCATGCTCATGGCCATGGTTCCCTGCCGTCGAGTCAGTAAGTCGTCGTCACCGATGCCTGTCCCCCTGTTCGTCCGCAGCCTCGCTACCTTCTCAAGTTCGAGCAGATCTACCTGTCGAAGCCGACCCACTGGGAGACGGACGGTGCGCCGTCGGCCATGTTTCCCAACGAGGCGCGCCTGCGGAACCTGGTGTACTCGGCGCCGCTGTACGTCGACATCACCAAGACGGTCATCAAGGAGGGCGAGGAGCCGATCGTTACCCAGGAGCAGAAGACGTTCATCGGTGAGGAGCGCAGCTGGCAGTCTGGGTGGGAGGGTGGTCTGCTCGGGTGGGAGGGTGTTCAGCTCGGGTGGGACGGTGTTCAGCTCGGGTGGGAGGGTGTTCTGCTCGGGTGGGAGGGTGTTCTGCTCGGGTGGGAGGGTGTTCAGCTCGGGTGGGATGGTGTTCTGCTCGGGTGGGACGGTGTTCTGCTCGGGTGGGAGGGACGGTTAGCATAAACCTTGTTCGATTGTGGGTGTAGGCTAGGGCTGAGTTTGGAGTTACTGCAGCGCAGTTATCATTCATGATCTACGAATATTCTGGTAAAAGACGAAATAGAAGAGTTATGTGCATTAATGTTTCAGTTGACTGTGAAGCCTGATGTAGGTCTGTGACCTCCGTTTTTTCACACCATGTCTGGAACACTATCTAACCAGATTATTGGTACGAACCTGGTAGCTCACGATGCGTGCGTGAAGATCTGACCGTGGACCTCACCACGTCCGTGCTGTGCAGGTAAGATCCCGATCATGCTCCGTTCGACTCATTGTCTGCTGTCCGGCCTCACCGACCGAGATTTGACCCAGCTCAACGAGTGCCCGCTCGACCCCGGCGGCTACTTCATCATCAACGGATCGGAAAAGGTACGGTCAACAGTGGATGGGAAATAACGACTCTGGTGGGGTCAGACGGGACCGAGCCACGGGTCTGGCGGCGTAAATAAGCTGGGACCACTGTGGACTCGGTCCTGTGTCCTGCGATTAATCGGAAGATAGGTTATGCTGAGGGTTGTTTGGCTGTAGCATAGGTAGTATTGTTTGCTCACTGTATAACTTTTAGTCATGCCTTGTGCTTCGTCCGCTTGATTTTCTGTCTCATTCGTGTCCCTTTGGTATACATTGGTTATTCGAGTCGACGCGCTTTAGCACGTCTGAAGGTTGACTTGCCTGTAAGTCATTATCATCAATATGTTGACCAGGTAATATGCTCTGTCTGAGTGTCTATCGTGTCGGGCCTTATTTGTGAGGGTATTTCCAATACCATGCCACCGTCATCAGTGAACGTCATGTCCTGTATCTGCAGGTGCTGATCGCCCAGGAGAAGATGGCCACCAACACGGTGTACGTGTTCAGCATGAGGGACGGCAAGTACCAGTTCAAGGCCGAGATCCGGTCGGCCGTCGAGTACTCGTCGCGACCCACCTCTACACTCTGGGTCAACATGCTCGCCAGGACCGGACAGGTACTGCACTATGGCGCAGAGAAAGGCAGCGGCCCTCACCACCTGGCTTTGGAGTTTGGATGCATTTCGCGGCTGGCTGGCTGGTTTATGTGTTTGACATTACCGATTTATTTTTTGGACCATAACTTTATACATGACATTTTGGCTAGCATATTGTCAATGAGGTTTATTTGATTGATGTATTTCGGCCCAAACAGGATTCTAGTGAAGGTACACGGTTTTTAGTTGGTGCGCTGATGCAATGGTGTGTCCAATGCTGTTTTATTTGGACCCGGCTGTCTCATTCCGTCACTGCGTCCGTCATATTATCCTTCGCAGTTATGCGCCCATTTCTCTATCCACCACATGACCATTTTATCCAGTGGACCTTTTTTGTTATCTGTGCGGCTGTCTGTCTGGTTACGTGGCTAACAATGCGTCTGTCCTGGTGTTTCAGAACGTGAAGAAGTCTGCGATCGGTCAGCGCATCATCGCGATCCTGCCGTACATCAAGCAGGAGATCCCCATCATGATCGTGTTCCGCGCGCTGGGCTTCGTCGCCGACAGAGACATCCTGGAGCACATCATCTACGACTTCGACGACCCCGAGATGATGGAGATGGTGGGTAACGAGACGGAGACTCGTAAGACTTCCTCAACGCATTGAAAAGTCCCGTCACATGAGAACGAAACTTTGCGTCTGATGATCACACTGGCGGCGATCCGCTGGGGCATTGCCTCACATTTACTCTCAGACCGCTAGCGTTTCGGTTTCAGGACGATCATGAAAGTGCAAAGAAGGCTAACATATCTGCTGGTATAAGTTTACTTTTACTAGTATTGTCTCATGTCATAAATTATTTATTTCCGTTTGTGTCTCCGTGTACCTCTGACAATCTTTTCTCATCTCCCGATCATCAGGTGAAGCCGTCCCTGGACGAGGCGTTCGTGATCCAGGAGCAGAACGTGGCTCTGAACTTCATCGGAGCTCGTGGCGCCAAGCCCGGTGTCACCAAGGAGAAGCGTATTAAGTACGCCCGTGAGATCCTGCAGAAGGAAATGCTTCCCCACGTCGGTGTCTCCGACTTCTGTGAGACCAAGAAAGCCTACTTCCTCGGGTAAGAAACGGCTACGGCGCCTCTAAGCTCTAATATTATTATCATCATGTGACATGCGGCTATCTCAAGTTGGATGTTTTCGCCGCCGTTCCTACGATGGTGTGTAACTGGTGAAGCTTTGCAGAACGGTTTAAATTGTCTCTTCTAGGTATTCGGCTGTCCGTTCCCTCAATTCCGGCCCGTCTCCTGCTGTCGTGTGACGTCTGTCGTGTGACGTCTGTCGTGTGACGTCTGTCGTGTGACGTCTGTCGTGTGACGTCTGTCGTGTGACGTCTGTCGT
>JARFNZ010138946.1:0-10637 GCA_031763405.1 Balanus nubilus
ATTCCGGCTCCAGAGTGACCAATGACAAATAATATCGTACACACATGTTGAGTTTTTCCGGATGATACACCCTATTGTTCATCTTGGATAGATCACTACATGTAATTTTGCTCGGAAACCAGGATTAATTTGATGATTTTGTACTAGGCAAAACATTGCCTTGCCTCTGCCTGTACTGGCGCATGTTGTAGACATATCCATGGAGCAACGGCAGAGCAATAAACGTTTGAAAACTGGATATGACCACGGTCAGGTTTAGCCACTCAAACGTAATTGTTATAGGTAGTTGACAAAAATTGATCAGATTGTGTATCAAAGATTTCATGAAATAATACGATTTCTTCCTAAAATGGCACATGTATATCGAAACAAGAAAGTATCGATATAATGAGATATAACTTGAACATACGCCAACGAACCGAAAACTGATTGTCAAATTGACTGTCCACTGGAAAAGCGTGTGGCCACTGCCCCCCCCCCCCCTCCCCCAAGTCAAAAACTCTTACAGGAGGCCGTGCCCCGGGGCCAGCCGAATGGACCACCCAAGTTACACTGTCTTACATGATGGGGGAACATTTAACTTTAAAACTAGGAGGGCTAGCGAGACGCGGTAGATAGACCACGGATAGACGCCATTCAGATCGAACAAAACATGTTTTACTACCTAACTGTCCCAGGTTCAGTGAAAGGCATTAAGAAAAAAAGGAATTTCCTTCCTGTTGAAAATGTTCAATGAATAAATTATCTCTCATACATAAGAAAACATTGGAAAACCATTTATAGCAATATAACATGAAGTGTGCCGATTTTTGCGGATGTCATCTGCTCTGCCGCCTTCTTGAGCACTGATGAGTAGAAAGGACAGATAGTTGGGCATTATTTGCAGTTGTAGAAATCCGTAGGGGGGTGGTTGGGATTCCCTCCATGACTGGCTCCCCGGTTTCCCCCATGTGCGTGATGCTGTAACAGTTGTTATACCTACAATTAGGTATGTACAAACCTCATTGTTGAGGTGTCACATTGCATGCCTGGTGGCAAGACAGATTTCACACGCAATACGACATACAAATTATTTATACGCGTTTCACAGCGGAACGACCGCCAACACTGGTGACTGGAGTGCAGGAGTGTAGTTTCTTATTCAGTTGGAGGAGATTGAGCCCCTCCTACTTGGGCTTGAGCCCCTCCATCTTGGGCGAGAAAATGGGTAAAATCCTTAACTTCTGTCAGAAAGTGGGTCAAAGCTGAGGTAAACTCGTGTCTTTAAGGATTTTGATGGCTCTGAGCGTTTTCCCACCTCAGCCACTACAACTTGTTTCGAGAAGGTACACCCCTGCTGGAGTGTTTTCATTCTCATGCACTTGTTGAGAAATACATAGCCCATTATGTAAATTAACAATAATAGACATAGCTTTATTCTATAAATAAGTTGCGTTGAAAGGGACATTCAGACTAATTTATATAATTATTAAATTTAATATATGATGGGGGACAGTTTCTCTTTTTTACCTGTCCAGTTCGTTTTGTTAAGATTGAGCTCGATCGTTTGCGACATTTGAGGATTTTTGTATCTTCAAAGAAACTTCTTGTTACAAAAGTAATACTAAAAAAGAACTAAAATACTAAAGGACGTAGCTAGACAAATTGCGCTAAGAACAATTTAGAAATAAAGTTGTAGTTTTTAGGTGGGAATATCCCTTGAAATTGTTGATAGTGGACTACAGCGCAGAGAAGTTAAAAATGCCGAATCTGTTTGCTCAATGGACATGAGATGGCTTAATTGATTACAATTACCTCCCGAAAAAGTTATTTGGTAAAACATGAACTAAACTCATCAAAAACTGTTTTAAGCACATAGTTCTGTTATTTTACATATGCTCCTTCTTTCATGGACAACCATAGTATTGGGTTAATTCTGAAATCCTGCAATCGGAAGGGATGCAGTCCGAGCTATCCTAGTGGACCGGAGGCCACCATGGGCCTTTGTTTGACTTATCTTTGATTAGAAAAGTCATGAAGAACTGCTGTCCGTTCTCCAACGGCGATATGTTCAGTTAATCTGACGTCCTTAAAAATATAGCACACTCAGTTCTGATCGCAGAGAAAACACATCTGAGATCACGTACACCAATTCCACTTCGGAAGAGAGGAGAGTCATGTCACGGACAAATTCAAGAAACCTCTGCCAGAAGCGTCCGGTTCTAGTTTCTACAGTCTTGTGCACTCCGTTCCCTCCACGGCCTGCACCATCTTGAACGGCCTCGGCACCCAACGGAACGACAGAAACAGATTGTGAAAGGTGACCCTGAACTGGGACGACATCGAGCAGTAGCAGATGAAGTTCATCGACGAGTTGAACAGCGCCAGGATGTCCATCAGGTCGCCGAGCTTGTTGTAGCACTGGTCGTGGAAGTTCTTGCCAAGCACGCCGGAGAGCAGTGAGAGGACACCCTGCGGCAGCTCGGTGGCCAGGAACAGCAGCAGCACGGCCACCAGCACGCGCGTGGTGTGCACCGCGTGCCGCTCGGCCGACGACAGCTTCTCCACGCCCCCGTTGGACCGCAACAGCAGCTTGGCCTTCCTCTGCTTGACCTTGTACAGCTCGGAGATGAGGCAGTAGCTGAAGACGCTCAGTATGGCGCACGGCAGCAGCTTGACGTGCACGCTGTACACCCAGAAGTTGAGCTTCTCCAGGAAGCGGTCGTACCGTTGGCTGAGCGCGCTGAAATTGACGACGTAGCGGTGCGGGTGCCCGTCGTCCTGCTCCGTTGTGATCGCGTACGTCAGGTAAGTCGGCGCGCAGATGATGGGACACGCGATGTACACAAACGCGATGGTCACACACGTGTTTTTCATGGAGCACCAATCGCGGCTCAGCGACGGATGGCCGATAGCGAGGTAGCGCCACACGGCCAGCACCACCGTCAGCCAGATGGAGATGGTGTGGAACACCTGCGTCACGTGCACGAACGTCAGCGTGAAAACCGCCCAGGGGTACGTGTGCCTGGAGTCGCCGAACGCCTGGATGTAGTAGTGCAGCGCAAAGGGCAGGTACGTGACCATGACCATGATGTCGGCGACGGCGAGGCCGGCGAGGATGACGTTTGTCGGAGAGGTCATCACCTTCCGCGTCAGCACGGCGATGCTGAGGAGGTTGGTCGACAGGCCGAAGGCGCAGGTGCCGAGCGCCAGGTAGCCGTGCACGTGCCGGTAGAGGTCGCTGAAGGCGGCCACGTCGGAGCCGCAGTAAATCGGCGTGCTGTCCGAGGGCGACCAGCTGACGTTGCGGGCCAGCTCTGCCACAACCAGCGCCATCTATTGGCAGAGAGAGGAGTTAGATGTGTGCTTGCGGAGGATGAAGGCCCACCGCCATTGTCACGAAGAGAGTTAGTATCGCTGTGAGGTCGTGCCACATCAGCTTTTGCAGGCTAGTTTTTTTATTATTAAGGATCTTGTCAGACGGCGTCTGATGTCCATTGACCACTACGATCGTTTTTTAAGTTGGCGCCTACTTGGTATTTCCATAACATGATGTATTGGAGGAGAGGGGGGGGGGGGGGGGTAGTTTTTGCTCTCCTATCTGATATCCGAGAATACTGGCCGATTTAAAAACAAATCAAACGGCGTTCGATAGAACCTGGAAAATTCGTCGAGGGAAAATCAATGTTCTTGACTTGGAAGTCACTGATGATGTTACAGGTCAGGTCAATGTCGAATTGTTGACCGCCTTCGATTGGTAAGGTTGCCGCACAAAAAAACAAACGATATTAGACGCGAAAGCAGGCAATAAATCGACATGAATTGTGTTCCTGACACTTTCAAGATCATTTTAAGCCTTTGGTGGTCATGGGTCAGGTCAAGGTCACCTGAAGTCACGAGGTCAAGAAGGTCAAAATGCAGACTTTGGTCACCAGACGCTGTCATTGACATGTTTTAAGGTCATCTTTGGTCAAAAACGCGAAAAACGGCCCTATAACAGTGCTTTTCCATCAAAATCGGAGAAGAATAAAAAAACGGAAAATCATCGGATTTTGAAGAAATGTTGTAAAATGACCGTTTTTGTTGTTATTGAAAGGTCCATTTCTAATATATCGACTTCAAATTTGGTAGACCTAAACATAAGTGATATATTTTATATATATTCCGTTTTTTTCGAAAATATAGCAAACAATAAACGTTTCAAATGGAGTTCTTCAGTTTCTCGATTTTTTTAAAATTTGAAAAATGGAGATAGTGGCATGATCGCTTAATCGATTTTAGTCCTTTCATATAAAACGATTGACTTTATCTAAAAAAAACTCTGCGCTTTACAACGTTTCCCGATAACCCTTAATTTTGGTCAAGAACGGAAAAACATGACGTCACTCTTGCATCATTTCCGGCTTACCTATCACGAACCCATCATTTTCCTTTAGTCAACATGCGTAAAATTGATGGGAAAGAGGGTACTGAAATTTTGGCGACAATCTTCGCGTTTTTTTTAGCAGATATATCCAAAAACCGGAGGAGGGGCAGATCATACTCAGATTTTTCCCATATACCACGAAAGAACTCGCTTCGCGTTTCGCGCTCGCTAGTAATGAAAAAAACACGCTTCGCGCTTCTCGCTCGCTCGTAACTAATCTAATGCTACTGGCGCACTCCTAATCTAATGCTACTAATGCTCCTTGGCAACACCGTCTGCAACTAAGCGAATATGCAACTCATTCATTCAGGGGCGACGCCACGGGGGGGGGGGGGGGTGGAGGGTCGGGCACCCCCAGGTTCGCTCAATACCCTCTCTGGCATCCCCAGGTTTCGCAGGATTTTAACATAAGCTCTATGGTGCTCCCCTCCCCCTCCCCCTAGCTGGCTCTCCCATACACCTGGCTGGCCCCACACTCACAAGTTTGTGACAACGCCCATACATTCATTCATGATTGCTCAGGGAAGACCGCCAATCATACCATTCAATCTTGCTAGGCAAGCACCATTCGTAACGGCGGTAACGCCTTTCCAGGCGGCGGCACTGCAGCACACTGCACTTTGTAGTTTGTACGATACTGACTGCCAGTTTCGCGACGCTGTGAAGTCGCATTTCCGGACAAAAAGCCGTCCAGAAGCGTGACTCCCGCCGTCGTCTACAACGCTAACAAGCTTTTTTCTGGTAATGGCAAGTCAGCTAACGGCAAATGTCGTCTCGGTAGAAACATTTCAGGAGACCCCCTCGGGCATTGTCGCATCAGGGCGTGCTCTGTAGCAACGAAGCTAATCTCTGCGAACGAGTCAGGGCTCAGATAGTTTAGGGTTGTGTGCTAGGCAGAACGCGGAAGAAGGGGTTGTTCATCGGCGCGGCGGACTGAAACACCCCATCATAGCCATGGGTATGGATGTAAATGACATATAACGGATCGGATGACGTTTATACGTTATAACACATAAGGTAGATCCGTTTTATGATGTGCCGGAGTGCGTGAAAATCCCAGCAACGTTTGCAGCTATTAATCATACACTCTGCTTTAAATTAATAAAAATGGCGCACACGTGAGCGGCCGATAGTGATTTAACTCGCTTTCCTCACTTCGGATCCCTTCCGTTTCAGGGTAAACTAACATGGAACCACCTTTTAAAATGTCTGGCCTGAACAGATGGGGGCCATGGACGGCGCTTTCAAGTCTGTTCGCCTGTGGTATAGCTCCCAATGGGGTCCTATATTCACGTTTGCACGACACTATCGGAGGCGACCTGGGAAAGATGGCCTCATTGAGACGAACAAATAGGTACCCAATGTCTCCTATGGAATGGAATTACAGGCGGACGAAAGACAATGCGCCACGGTTTGAATCAAAATGTTGTTGAACACATTTAACATTGAATGGTGGTGCCGGCAATGCACAGATGACTCGATGGTGACTAAATTTGTGGCTATATGACGCCAATATGTATAAACTTAATGGAACACTTAATGTAGTGTTAACACTTAATGTTAAAAACTAATATGCAGCAGTAGCATGTATCTTGATGGCAAGGCACCGTGTAATCTTAACCTGCGATCCGTTCAGGAGGGGGGGGGGGGAGGGTTTGAAACGCCTTATGTTCCGATATCTCCAAAACTAATGCCAGTAGAGTCACCAAACTTAGCATACTTATTTGGCCATTTCTACGTCAATTTCACATATACTGACAAATGGAAAATGATGAGGTCACGATAGGCTGACCTGAAATTATGTAAGATTGACGTCATGTTCTGCCGTTTTTTAACCAAAATAAGGGTTTGTGGAAAACGCTGTCAAGTGCACAGTTTGAGAAAATAATAGTTTTTTATGACTTAGAATGACTAGGCTATGAACAATGAATAAAATTTGATTTTGATCAATTTATCAAAAATTAATTTTTGGGTGAAAATGTTAATTTAAAATATAATTCTTCTTGACATCTTAAAAATCTAAAATTCGGAATACAGGTGACAAAGAATTGACCCGTGGACAGGTGTACCAAATTTGAAAACGATATCTTCAAAAGGACTAAGTAATGACCTTTGAAAGGCTAAAATCGGCCACTTCACATGACATTCCTACCTTCCTATGAATTCCGTTTTGTTTTTCACCAGGTGTACTCCCATTATTATTAAACAATGTTATAAGGTCATTTTTTCGCGTTCCAGAAGAAAAACTGACTGAGAAACAAATCTTACGAGGCCTAATGACCGAAATCAACAATTTCTTAAACCTCGTGATCTGGGATGACCTTGACCGAATCAATGGTTATTAACTTGTTAGTTGTTATAAATCACGTTTTTCAACAGCATTTGTGATCTTTGGAACATAAATGACTGATCTGAAATTGGCTGCTGTGCTAGAATCACCCTTTTTGTGTAACAGTGAGGCTCGCTTTCAGGTCGCGGGAACGGTCCTTCAGCCGAAATTGTATTGATTATTCATGCCTAACAAAATACGACCGTTATTAGTAAAACGCAGCTTTACAATCATTACTGTAATGTCAGCTTCAACGCAGGAAGCATTGTTTGGGAAAGATAAGCATATTCTCTAGTTGCGATAAAATGACTGGAGCTGTACGTAATCGCCGTGTTGATTCGAGGTACTCCCCGATTTAGAGATCCGCGGGCGAATTGCTTGAAATTCTCTGCTACCCTGTCTGGAGTTTCAACATCAATCGAGGTAACTATTTGTTCAGCTCGTTAGGTGTTAATTTGACGGTTCTATTGTCGGTCCCCGTTTTTAGCAAGAATTGGTCGAAACCGTCTATATGTATATCGCTGGCTTTTACAATAACTCGTTACTAAAGCATAGACTTAAGTTTTCCTCTGTATGCTGTTTTTTTACTGACCTTCGATATTTGTAACCGGTGTTATGACGCAGTTTAATCCCTCCGTTAGTATTAGTCACAGCCTGGAGGTCAAATAGGTGTTGTTTGGTGGCGCTTCTCGCTACATCTCTGATAAAAAAAGCAGTGAAAACCTCCCATACACCAAGCACAACAAGCGGTCGAAAGCGGTCGAAAGCGGTCGACGCTTTCATTTCCATTCGCCTTCCCTCCCCAAGCCTCGACTAGACCCAGCCGCATAGACACCTTTTGGAAGCCAATGGCCTTGGGACGACTGGGATCATTGCAGACGGGTCTATGTCATCAAATAACGCCATCAACTCCGCTTTATTTTTTAGTATTCAATTCTGATATGGCTGGAAATGTAATCCGTGGAACGCACGGGTGTAAGACGCACAATTCCATGCAAATCCAAACTGTTAAAATGCATAGCCAAACGGCTATAACTAATTTTTGGACCAGGTAAATGACGTCAAGATTATCGTTGCAAGAAATGCTCGGGCCATGTTAGCCGTTTTCAGTACAGCCTAGATTTGTTAGCCAAATAGCGTGATGATCATGCTTTCGACAAAGATTACTGAAAACGGTGGCGTTACATGAAATGCCTAGGCTATGCATGCAAAGACGGGCTACGCTAAGTACGACGCATATAAGTCTGATCGTGTAACAAGTGTGATAAATATTGTCTGTAATCTGTTCTAATAGCACTTCCATAGCAAAGTTCAAATGGTTGTATGACGGATCGTTATATTCTTTCGCACTTCTCTGTGTCAAACCATCTAGCGTTTCTGGTGAGGCAGACGGACTTGCTGGATTATGCAGCCGGTACCGGCGTATCGGAGCGTACGCATCCAGCATTCAACTTTTAGTTCTCCAGCTGTTTACACTCGCCAGTATCTGACTATAATGAGTTGCGCGTAGTTTGAGTCACGCCGGTTTTAAACACGTCCTCAGAAAGCATCTCCTGGACCCAATCTTACCAAATGCCGTACATGTACCAAGTCCCCCCAAATATGCCGTACTGTACCTAGTAGGTACGGCAAACCAATTGACCTAAGTATGTCATTATGCCGTATTTGCTTGAGGATCGTCTGCCACGAGATCGGCAAACAGCTGGCTGTTCGCGCTGACTAGTCTAACAGCGCTGGTTGTTAACAGACTGGTTATTCACAGCGCTGGAGCTAGAGGTGCTTTATCACCGTACCACACCCACGACATTCCTTAATTACCTGCAGCATCTATACGATATTTGAACACGCTATGGCAATGCAATCGAAGCGAATGGTACTGCAGCGTTCACACCGAGGGCGATGGACGCCAAAAGGCAGCCGCCATAGTCACTTCACCGGGCTGCAGCCTGATGGATCAAAGTTGAACTTGGTAAAATCAAATTTGACTACACATTACATTTGGCGTCCTAACTTTAACTTCGATTCGTCGCGCAGGTGTCCGTTAAAGCGACTGATGTCAGATACCTTTTGGCGTCCAATACCCTCGCGTCGGTGTGAACCCCGCCTCAGTGTTTCACAACACTGGCCCGTCCTCCCAAGCCTTTATGACGCGGGCTTGGCCGCCGCGAGGCCGGGGCAGGTGAGGTCACCGGCTGGTGGGCTCAGGGGGCGGCTGAGGCGGTGAACGTCAGTCATAGTTGGCCGTCTGCTTAGTCAGAGTGGGTTACCTACTATATCGTCAATTGCCAAGTGCTGGAGATCGGTCGAGTCAACGCAACACAAAGGTAGCTGTACATACAAGGTGTGGTGTGGTGTGGTGGCGGTATAGCTGTCTGGTAAAATATTGCATCTCTTCATCTGGCGTCACCGGCGCCTAAAATGCATCTACGGCGTGCCGTACTTGGGGACGTATTTGCCGACTATGGCAACGTGATAGCTGTCTTGGGGACGTATTTTCCGTACCTGAGGACGTACTGCACTCGGTAAGGTGAGGCCCTGGAGCGAGAACGTGAGCTCTATGAGTTACATGTATGTGTGGTTTACACCAAAGTACACACACATGCCTACCCTAAATCACGACTAAACTAAACTACAAGCCGCTCAAAGTGGATCCGTTCAACAACAAGTACGGAGACACGATGGGTGCGGTTGGACTGAGTTTCAGATGCCAGGATTTTGACCACTACGATCCAGGTCGGCCTAGGAGGGGAATCGACGTCATCTCTGCTCATAAGTAACATCAGAAAGTGCAAGTTCGGCAACACCACTAATAAATCGGATTCGCGACGAATAGGACGAATAGTCGACGGAGAGCGAATCCGTCTCACTATGAAGGTATGGTAGATTCGTTGGAGACTGAATTATAGTCTATTTTTTTTTCAAAAGGCGCACGGGCCGAAGTAGGGTTTTCGAATTGTCCCGTGCAAACAATGTTAAAGTCCCTATCACAAAATTAACAGCGACTTGAAATTGTATTCATTTGTATTGGAGATATAGGCGATTCTTTGCGTAAGGCACTTTGGACCGTGCGCCTTTTGAAAATAAATGGACTATAGTCGTGATGCTTCAGTTGCCCAAAGTTGCGTCACCGGAGTCGGCTCCTGTCGGAACTCCGAGGCCAGTACGGCGGGGTAAAATATCTGCAGAGGTTGAAGCCAGGCGAGTACTGTTAGGGTAGATGTGCCTACTTATTTTATGAAGGTCAAGCGCCATTCAAAGCCCAACGCATATTGCTTACAGTACGCGCTTTAGGGTGCATTGACTGAAATAACTTGTTTGTTTTACAGACGATTTTTTCGGACTGCACACGGTTCGTTGGAAGGGTTCGGAAGGGCCATACTAAGAGAGACACACCATTCGAAAGCTGAGCTGACGCTGAGTTCAGCGCTGTACAATTTTTCAAAAACCCATCGACGTTTTTTTTTAAATCATCATATTGTCGAAAATCTAATTCTTTTCAGTTGGCCAGGAATATCGCGTAAATTATGGCGTAACTGCTGACAAATGTCCTTTTCACCAATTCGTCATGCTCTTCGCTACAATCTGTCACAGAAAGCCAAATCATGAGATAGTTTGTTTGGTTTCACCGCTGCATGGAAGCCGAGCGCTCCCGGTTTCGGCACTACGGCGCACTCCCGCGCGCGTCCCGCTCGTAGAATCATCCTTCGCGACACGCGAGCTGCGCACTGCGCGTCGTCGACCCGGCTTACTGGGCGGGCTTTTGGCCATCCACGACTAAACGGTGCATCACATGTTAAAGGGAATAGTCCACCTTGAAAAAGTTGATTGAGTGCGATAGAACGACCCAACAAAGCATTCAGATATTAGTGGCGATGTTAAAATATCCTAAAACCGACGAGTTGT
>JARFNZ010138957.1:0-18794 GCA_031763405.1 Balanus nubilus
GGTCACCACGTGACCTTGACCTGAGGTCAAATTTTGAGACTGACCTCCAGAGGTCATCATGTATATGTTTCGATGCGACCTGACGAGAGAAACACGATGGTGTCAAAATAAACGCTCTATCCCTAAAAGCTAAACAGTTATTCGTGAAAAAACTTTTCCAAGAAAACAGCCATTTTGACCTTCGATGACCTCTGGAGTCTAAACTATTGAACATAGGTCAATTCTGATTTCACGCTGACGAAAGAGCGCTTCAAGGGCTAACTAATGCTTTTCTTAGTTTCTTCCTAGCTAGTATAGTTCCGAGATAATGGCGGAAATTCACAAAAATGTCAATATTTAGGAAATTTTGACCTTTGATGACCTTTGGTGACCTCATTTTTGACCTGACCGAAAAAATGACCGAATTAGTTCCGAAATGATTTTTGACGAGCTTTCGAGCGTTTTTTTCTTCCTCTAAGTGCTATAGGAGCCGAGTTAGAAGGGGGGTGTTCAAATACCCCCCCCCCCCCTCCGGCACGAGGCGGGTGGCACCGAGCACCGGCACGGCGCGGGTTAAAATTAAGGCTGACATTACTAGATCGTTCATTGACATGGTACGATTCTTCTCAGCTATTGTTACGATTGACTCCGTAACTGGGGTCAATTGGAACAGTTGGAGTAACTTTTCCGTGAAGAAACTTCAACCCCTAAAAACAGTTATTTTCAAAACAAGTTGCATCTATACTACAAACACAAGAAAAGGGAGTCTCTATCTCAAACCGTTTTCGCTCAAGAAACGAAAATGAAAAAAGAATGTTCCAATCACCCCGCTCTTCCTTGTTGGTATGCCTAACACCAAAAGGCAAATATCACTTGTAAATATAAGAGGCACATAAACTTGTGCTCATGTATACAATTTATCCGGCGCAAAAGAGGTCGTATCAACTTCATCGAAGTCGTAAGTTAAGTGATGCCTTCGTAGTTCATTGTATTTCATAAGCAAGAGCAAATAAAAACGAATAGCGTTGCAGTGATACATTTGTCACGCATGACCACCAGGGTGACATTGCGGAATCAATGGGACGGGAATGCCCGACAACTTACGTATGATTTCATCAGTCTAATACATGCACCCCTGTCTTTTAAAGTTATTACATAGCAACAAGAAATTACCATCATGCTTCGTAGAAGAGTTCCAAGGAAACTATAGGGCACTGTTTCAATGTCATTTTCACCTCAGCCTCGATTTTCCTGATTGTACCATTTACCGACCAACCCCGATTCCCCGACGAGATAATAATTCCTAGAACATGAAGGGCAGTCGACGAATTTCGGTAGTGTACTTCACGTCGTTCACGCCAGCCATCCTTTTTAGGATAGCACTGCAGATACTTCATCTTTGTTGTTGTCTGTTATTATTTACTCCATCACACACCCACACACCCACAAGTGGTCTTAGTCATGCTAGCCTAGGCCTCCCGTTACCTGCGGTTTGTAGGTATGTAAGCCAGCCCCGCCAAAGGCGTCCCGTAATGACAGGACAGGGACGTTTAGTTTATTATGGTCGCGGTCACTGCTATAGAGTAAACGGGGCTCGGAAATGCTATTTGGATCCTACATTATCTTGTAAGTATTTTTGACACTGATTCCGAATTAAGTTGTAAAAACTGTATTCATGACCTTTTCCTAAATATATCTAATTATTTGCATTCCCCGGGGACACTACAACCAACGACCATCATTCTGATGTCACAACTCATCACTGGGAATAGGTGGAGCAGGACGCCAAGGATTAGTTGCTGAGGTGTGACGTCACGAAAAAGTCGACCAATCAGAGTGTACAGAATTTAAAAAAACATTCGCTTTTGAGAAGAAACTACAATCAGTTGGAGAATTAAAATTTCCAAAGAATTGTACAAAATATTATCTTTCCAACATTGCTTAATTCGATGCGGGTCAAAAATGAGGACCGCGGCCTATTATTCCCCCTTGACTGGCATGAGCCGCGGCGTTACCAGTGTACTGGTAAGGCCGAGGTCTCCGTGCCTTCACACGGGGCGAGTCGCGCCGACCTGTGGTACGAGTGGCTACTTTTTTGCCGGTAGCTTTTGCTAGTAACCAAGAACTACGCGATGGGATAAAATATTATTGAAGAGGTCGGGGCTGTTGAAGATGCTCTGCCTAAAGAAGGGTCTCTCGACCAAGAAGCCCATCTGAACAAAATGTTAGGATCAAATGCATAGTCACGGCTGTATGAGTATGGTTCAAAGCCTGGGATTAGATGCTGCTAGGCAGCCCGGTACCACGGCGGCTCAGCATCCCGTCAGCACAGCAGCTGGGCAGCTCGGCAGCTGGGCAGCTGGGTATCTCGGCAGCTGGGCAGCTGGGTAGCTCGGCAGCTGGGTAGCTCGGCAGCTGGGCAGCTGGGCAGCTGGGCAGCTCGGCAGCTGGGCAGCTGGGTAGCTCGGCAGCTGGGCAGGTGGGCAGCTGGGTAGCTCGGCAGCTGGGTAGCTCGGCAGCTGGGCAGCTGGGCAGCTGGGCAGCTGGGTAGCTGGGCAGCTGGGTAGCTCGGTAGCTCGGTAGCTCGGTAGGTCGGTAGCTCGGCAGCTCGGCAGCTGGGTAGCCGGCAGCTCGGCAGCTGGGTAGCCGGCAGCTCGGCAGCTGGGTAGCTCGGCAGCTGGGCTGCTGGGCAGCTGGGCAGCTGGGCAGCTGGGTAGCTCGGTAGCTCGGTAGCTGGGTAGCTCGGTAGCTGGGCAGCTCGGCAGCTCGGCAGCTGGGTAGCTCGGCAGCTCGGCAGCTGGGCAGCTCGGCACAGTTGGGGCTGCAGCCCGTGAAGGGCTCGCGGCCACCTGTGGCTACGGCCGGAGGGTCGTGAGGCCGGCCGGCCCGAGGTCGGAGGGTCACGAGGCCGGTCGGCCCGAGGTCGGAGGGTCACGAGGCCGTCCGGCCCGAGGTCGGAGGGTCACGAGGCTGGCTGGCCCGAGGTCGGAGGGTCGTGAGGCCAGCCGGCCCGAGGTCGGAGGGTCGTGAGCTGACACACAGCAGCGGCCCAGAAAGACCCGAGACCCGCTCAGCGGAACCACCGTCCGCTCGACGTCAGGCGCCCGGTCAGCCACAGCCAATGGCCCGGCCCGGCCCGACTTACATGGCACCCTCTTCCCGGAGCTGTGGCGGAGCTGTGCCGCCGGCGCGGTCCGCCGGGTTTGGTTTATAGCACGACACTGCTATCATGTCTGTGGACAATGCACCAATTAAGCTCTTAACGCAGTTTCGAGAGGTACATATGTGCAGCCGGGTTGACTTTGTCATATTCCCGCCAAAGATTTGCACCGAGAACTTATCACAGTCTTACCAACCTCCTTACTGTGACGGATTGCCCCCCCCCCCCCCCACGATGAGGGGCTCAGCGTGGCAGCGGCGCGCCAATGCTCGCCGCATCCATGGCGCCACCATCCGGTGCGCTGTTCCCCTCGCTGGAGATGATCCAGTCGAGAGTGGTACCGCCAGCGCTCCGTCGACATGGAAGAGAAGCACTAAATCTCGTTACCTCGACCTTATCGCACAACGGGATTGCCGCCGCCCATGGCGGTAAAAATATCCCCACAAATTATGTGAGCTTACGTCATGGCCTCGCACAACATGTGCCTTCACTAAGACCATTGTGCGAAATATCTCTTGGTATCTCAATATTTATCTTGTACGTATGTGCAGCGCACCTGCATACTTCCTTCTTTACTTCATTACATAAACACGTCTATTTTATATGTTAGCAGCGTATGTACTTACCAAACGTTCTCACAGTTTAAACCGTTTCGTTAGAGAAAATCACCGACACCATTCGATGCACCATGATGAGATCTCTCCATGCAAGCTAAAAAAATATGTTTTGGCCAAAAATAAGTGGCTTGGGGCCAAATATAAGCAAATTTGGGGTATTTTTTAAACGTTATTGCAATCATGCTTTTCAACCGAACTTTATACTAAAAAACGGTTTTGAGATCCTAACCTAAAGGTCTTTAACGTATCAAAACATAACTTCTAAAAAATGAAAATCATAGGTGTCTTCAGGGATTTAATAAATTGGGAAATTCTGAGGATTTTTCGGGATCATCTGGAGTTTTTGCCATCGAAATTTTGGGTTTGCTTGAAACTGTATGATGTTATATCATGCTTGAATTGCCAAACATCTTGAAAGAGGTTAAATTTGATATTGCGCATAGTCGGATCCAAGTATGCAGGATGGGAGGGCACGACCAGACCGCACTAGTGAATATCGCCTCCCAAAAACATGTGCTATCGCTAGTATTTTGCATGTTGATTGCTAGGAAGGTGCATTTGACACACTTATTCTGCCGTATGACACAAAAGAAGCAAGCAATACCAAGGATTTCGTTCAAAACTGTTCCATCGTGACAGAGTGCCTCCCCAAAACGAGGCCCTGGCGCCGCTACTGCTGGACCGATTTTGAGTGAAAAAAAAATACATAACACTTCTCATTCAATTCTAGAAGAAGTCCCAAAGTTTCGTGAAGTTAGACCGAACGGTTTAGGAATGGCAGTTGGAAAAAGGGCGTTATTATCGACACAGCCAGCCACGTTTCAAAGTTTAATGACTAAAAAAAAAACTCAGAAAAAGATACTTTACAAAATTGCTCAAAAATTACCCAGAATTCAAAAATTACTATTAATTGCTTCCTTATGCATCACTTAACGTTTCAAAACATACCTTTGTAAATAAAAGTTCCTAAGATTTCCTTCTAGATCAGGCAATGTGCAAATTTTCGCCGATTTCAGGGAATATGCCCCACCCCCCGTTTTTCGAGCGCGCCGCAGTTTTTTCGGTCCCTGACTAGAATTCAATAACACATATTATGTAAAATCTTACCCTTGGTCACGTCAAAGTCAGGTCACTAGGTCAGGCCAAAGATCGAACATGTGAAAATAATCATTTTGCAAGTTTGTAGTTGTGCCGTGGTCACATTTTTTGGCAGATCAGTTTAAAAACTTTCAGGATTGCATAAAAGGACAGTTACCTATAACTTGTACATCTCGTATTTTCTAATCTCGGTTACCTGAGGTCAGGTCAATTTCCTGGCTTCCCCATTATAAGTCAGCGGGGAAAACACAGATCGTTACTTTTCGGAGGAAACGCGTCATATCTGTCTAATTCTTACAGGATCACGTAAACTTAGGCTGTTCTTGATTATCAAAGTGCAATGTTTGATCAGTGACGTCATCAAGGTCATCTGAGGTCACCCGAGGTCACTTACGTTTTTTTTAACAACTTTTGATAGAGAAGAGTTAGAAAGGTGCGGAAGACACCAATGTGTTCATCTCGTCAAGGCACATCGACTGATATGCTACATGACCATTTCGGGTCAACACAGGACCTTGACCTGAGGTCAAATTTTGAAGTTCACCTTGAAAGGTCACCATGTATATGCTTCGAAGTACCTTGACAAGAGAAACGGGATGGTGCTAAAGTTATTGTCCTAGCTTAATTAGATCAAGAGTTATTCACGAAAAAAACATTTTTTCCTAGAAAACGGTCATTGACCTTTGATGACCTCTGCAGCCTAAACTATTGACCTGAGGTAAAATCTGAGGACAATATTGCAAAAGGGAATTGCAAGAGCTTACGATTGTTTTTTCATTCCTTCCTAGCTATCATAGTTTTTGAGCTGGAGCGAAAAATATGAAGGTCGGATTTTTAGGTCATAATTTGATACAAAATTGCAAATTTGACCTTATTTGACCTTGAAAATATTGACCTAGAGTCATTAAAATTGCACACTATAGAGTTCCCCTATGCCCATTCCTATCCCCAAATTTAATTATTCTAGCATTTATAGGAGCCGAAATCGTAGGGGGCGGGGGCAGATGCTGTCCCCCTCCCTGCAGGGCGCTGAATTCTGAGACCCCCTCCAGAGCGCGTGTTAATCAAATAAGGAAATCCTTGATGCATGGCAAAATAGCTCCGAGTGCATGCAAATGTAACACATACTTCATGGGCCTATAGCACATGATTGTCCTCGGTTTTCGGTAATTCTAATGCATTCAAGAAAGAAAGACATTTAATTTCTGTCATTGAGTGCGGTGATAACATGGGTTTTCAACTATAAACTAATCAAAGAACGATATTTATAAGCATGATGAAATAGTACAGAGTCTAATCAATTGCGCATTTTATAAGCACTTGGCACTTGATTGTCCTCCGGTTTCGGAAGTTTGTATGCATTCAATATAGAAAGGTGTCCAATATCTATAAAAAGTGCGATAAAAAGAAGGATTTCCACCAAAAAATGTATCCATTAGGTCAATGATTCGAGTCTTCGAAGCATTGCAAAATAACTTTAGGCCTTGGAAAATAGTGGCTGTGAATCGTGAATCATCGTGAAACATGAAGACCGATGGCACCGCAACAAGAACCACATTATACCTGACTCGGACTTGATTCAAAAACGCTGAGATCGACCGTTTAAACGACGATTGGACTTTTCGGGTACCTATCGTATCTTCTAGCAATTCTGCATCTCTAATCAGTGCAATGCATCTCTGCATCTCTAATAGCTGAATAGTTCAGCTTGGAATGACGTTTTATTGCGTCATGCCAGGCGTGAGTTACCACCATTCGGACACCCCTAAACGACGGAAAAGCATTACAGGGTTTCGCTTGTAAAAATGCCTCACTGTTTATACTTCTTATTTATTACACTATGGTCAAATGTACTTCCACCAGATCCTGTTTGAAATATTCCGTACTCCCCGTGGCCAAAGATGGCCCGTCCCTGAGCAAAATCCTGGCTACGTGCCTGGTTCATCGACGTATGAGAAGCGCACTTTGTACAATTTATAGATTATGGTTGATGAGGCAAGCCCGGCGTCGGTCCGACTCGCCTGACCAACCTACCGGGCATCGTTGTTTACCCATGGACAGTAATTAGTTTGCATAGTACCAATCGATGTATTTACGATAGTTTACTGTCGCCTGAAACATATTATGATAGAGTATGTATTATGATAACCTTCTGCTCATATTACGTCTTATAATTAAACTTTGAATATGAATACAAATCACATTAATATATTTCGACTTGCGTCGTCTTCAGAATGACATTCTGAAGACGACGCAAGTCGAAATATAGTAATGTGATTTTTATTAATATTCGAAGTTTAATTATAAGACACAATATGAGCAGGTTATCATATTACATACTCATCATAATCATACTGCTCGAATACGCCATAGCTCACCGACAACGCCTGAAGCATTGTTTGACTTAGGCTGTCTTTAAATAATTAGATGATTCAGTCATGTCGCGTAAGTGCGTTAGTGATGAAATTCGGTGACTGCTTTAAGAACGCACCAGTATGCGGGAACACAGCTGTACAATACTTGGGCAGAGTTTTCTGTAACGCATATGCGCAATGGCGGATGACGTAAATCTGTCGTCATCCGTAAGGCGACATACACCCCGACGAGGGTTTTCGAAATTGACTTCGAAACAGAAACATTTTGTTAATGTATCAAAACCACTCAGCGTAGCGAGAAAATTGTTTGCCGCAACCCATTTTTCGACAAGCTCTGCAAAACTAACATTTCAGCTTACACTTCCATGTTAAAGGTGAACTTTTCCCTTTAAGGTGTGAGCTCGATCAATATTATTGTCTTGTAAATAAACAAATACGGCTGCTGGTTCTGAGCGATTGGCAGTTTTAAAAAATTATATACTAGCTCACACAGGACATAGTGTACAGATGTAAAATAATTAATGATACAATTTCCAGACATTTAATTCAACAGGAACATGCCATTCTGAAATCTGATAATATAATGCTGTCCTGCTCAGGAATATTGCGCTTCCCGGATTTCGAGTTTTTAGTAGAGATCAGAACGGAACAACCTTTTGGGTTCCATTCCATTACATTCCATTGGCCATGATTCCGTTCCATTCCCTTCCTTTACATACCTCCAATATCTTATACCGTTCCGTTCCGTTCTATATTCCAAGATGTGGCAGAATGTGCCAGTGTGGAGCTCATTTTCATTACCAATAGGAAACCTTCAGGGTACTTAAAGTAGGTATAATTTATGCCAAACTGTACAGTTACGACTGGAAACAATGCAAAATAATTATTGAAAAAAATATATTCGAAGTAAATTAAATGTTATCACAAATTACATTGCTAGAACACTTCTGGCAGGCTAATGAGGCCATTCAATCAAAACATTGAGGCAACATGCAGGAAAAATGCAACACGAGTAAATTGCGTAGTTATTGACCCCAAAAACTGCTGAAGATGGATGTTTGTTTTGAAAAATCAAGAATTTACAATGACATAATATATGTAAGCTATTTTTGTTACTAGTTACTAAAACAGATGTTTTTGTTACTAGATATACTACCAAATATGACTGTACTAATTTACTGAATGTGACGTCCCCAATCGACTGAATATGACATCAGCCATCGTGACGCGTGATTAGTGTTTTGATTCGCCACGCGAGGCGCCTGGCGCTGCACATTACGAAGCCCAACAGGTATCCCCACCGCTAATGGGAGGACGAGGCAGGCCGCGTCCTGAGCCGTAGGACGGATCCGTCTATGAGCTTGTTCGTGGAGACGGGATAACGTCATATGCGGTCGTAAAAAGTATGATATTATAGGTGACTGATTGTCCTAGCTTCTTAACTTTGTCATTATTGATAAATATCATGCAACTGGATACACAGGTTACTTACAGTGACTTATCCGGAATTTATGCTCAAGCCTTTGACGTGAAACCGGGATATACAAGATATTTACAGTGACGATCATCAAAATTCATTGTCAGAAGTCCAACTCCACGACGGGATCTAACCCGTACAACCTACTAGATCTCTTCAGCTTCTTCTCCTCGTGCAACGCTGGGGGCCCACTCGGTCTACCATCCACCTGCTCGAGAGACTCTATCACGTATGGGAGCGACTGACACTGCACATAACGAATGACTGCGTCTTCCGCTTTATGTAATTCGTCTACTGTTAGTGGAAGCACTTCCCTGTGCTGACTTCTCTTTACGTCATTTTGACGCGAATCATCGCTTCCCGCACCCTCCAGCTTGTTCCTGCGCCACCTCTGGAGCATCTTCTTTGCTCGAAGCAGCCACGCCACCGCTTTCGTCAACCGGTACATACTTGAGAAGTGTGTGATGAGCCGATCAATGGGGTTCGCCTCTCCTACTTCAACCACCGTTGCCGTGCAGGAAACATCCCTCTTCACCTCGCCGGCTCGGCTGCGATCGCCGGCGTGACGCTGAAAGGCATCTCCGGCCGCTCAGTTTCATCTTCTCAGAGGAACTCTGACCCATGCAGCCAACGAGTCCGTCTACAAAGCGAACCAGCGTCCAAACCTCGAGAGGCATCATGTGCAGGATTCGCTTTGGATTTCACGTACCTCCATTGAGCTGCTGAGGACCATCTCTGATGATGGCCAGTCGATCTGCCACGAACGTCTGGTACCTCGCCTTGTCGTTGCTCACATCAATAAAAATCGTGGTGGTGTCCGTCCAGTAAACAGTCTTGTGGATGGTGATGTCCAATTCCTTCCGTAACGTGGCGTTCAGATGTACGCTGGTTGTCGCCGCTGAGAGCTCCAGTCGAGGCACCGTGATTGTATTCAGTGCAGGGGAGCGACTCGAGACTGTCCCATGAGGAAGACACAGTGGAATTTCCCATCCTTGTTTACCTGTCTGAGATAGGATACTGTTCCGTAGCCCTTCTCACTCGCATCACAGAAATGATGCAGCTCACTGCGCACCACACAACCAGTCTGGAGATCTGAGGCACCTCTACAGTGGATTCGATCAGCTCTGGTAGCACCTCCAACCACGCACTCCACCTCGCGGCTTTGTCGTTTGGAATGCTGTCGTCCCATCCAATCTCCCGCCTACACAAATCCTGCAGGATCTGCTTACCCCGCAAGAAGAAGGGACCCGCTACACCCAGAGGATCATAGACTGAACTGATGACAGGCAAAATACCTCTCCTCATGGGCGGCATGTCCTTCCTGGTTACACTGAACTCCAGCTTGTCCTCGCCGAGCTCCCATCGCACCCCTAGCGCTCTTTCATCGGCCTTACACACCTCATTGTTCAACCCCACATCTGTCTTCTGACTGCAAGTGCAGTCCTGTACAGGCAGATCTTGAAAGACGGACTTCTTGTTGGCGACAAACTTCGTCAGATGGAACCCACCTTCTGCGCAGATCGCACGAACTTGCCGCACGATGTCCTTTGCTTCCTCAGACCCAACAGATTTCAGGCAGTCGTCGACGTAAAAGTTATTGAAGATGACATCTACGGCTTTCTGCGAGAGCCTGTCTGCGTTGTCTTCGGCCTCTTTCCTCAGGGCAAAGTTCGCACATATTGGCGAGGGCGCAGCGCCGAACAGATGGACTGTCATCCTGTACTCAGTCGGCGCGCTTTCCCGATCCCCGTCTGACCGCCACAGGAATCGAAGAAAATATCTGTCTTCCCTTGGTACCTTGACCTGATAGAACATGGCTTTCACATCAGCAGTGAGTGCCACCTCTCCCTGTCTAAATCGCATGAGTACACCTACTAGACTGTTCGCTAAGTCTGGTTCCTGAAGCAGCATGTCGTTCAGACCAATATCCCTCAACCTGGCCGCACGATCAAAAACGACTCTGATCTTCCCTGGCCGCCGCGGATGGTACACACCGTGGTGGGAAATTAACCACAACTTCTTGTTCTTCCTCTGAAGACTGTCCTCAGGCACCTTTTCTGCATGTCCTTCTTGAATGAGCGAATTCATGAATGGTGTGTAGTCCTGAGCGAACTGTGGACTTCTATCCATCTTCTTTTTGAGACAAACAAGCCTTCGTTCTGCCATCTGGCGGTTGTTGGGCATCCTTGGGTCTTCGTCTCTGAACGGCAATGCCAGTTCATAGTGGCCGTCTCTGATCTTCACACTCTCTTCTATCTTCCTTTTCCATAGTCTGTCTTACTGTGACAATCCCAGTTCTGTACTCTACATGTTGTCACCAAACTCAGCATTGAAGAGATCTCTGATCATCTCATCCGGGTTCTTGTCGATCTTGATGCGATGGACCCTGGCTCTTTGGTTCTTCTCACATCCCCCAGCGTCTTTGCTCTCTCTTCTGGGTCCAGCTATAGTCCAGCCGAATACTGTTTTCACGGCATACGGTCGTCAGTCTTCGCTCTCCACAACCTCAAGCGGTTCCAGCGCCTTAGGGCAATTGTACCCGATGGGAAGACCGACTTCAACATCATGACACGCTTCTGGCAAACTGATGCCCTGCAGGTGGAGCCACTCATCTGCGTCTCTCTGCCTTGGGATCTCCTCCCTGGATACTGGTGGGTTGTCCAACGTGTACAGTGGAGGCAAAGGAATGCTACTGACTCCATCCAGATCGCTCACCTAAAGTCCTCCTGTCACCTGTGTGTGCAGAACCTTCTTGTCCGATACAGTCGTCAATGTCAGAGTGCGCTGAGCACTGAGGACATCCAACTGCGCCAGCAGAGTGAAGTCGGTGAACGACGCAGAGCTTCCATTGTCCAGGAAGGCTTACGTCGTCACGGCATGCCTCTGCTGACCCGCAGGGAAGATCTTCACTGGGACGACATTTTATTGATCCACCGCCTTCTGAGACCGCGCCGACATGGGCGTTGGACGCTTGCACTTCGTCATTCAGTCGCCGACCCCCGCTTGACTTCCCCATGCTGCTCTCGTGTTGGGATGGCTCTCTTCTCCGACCTGCTTCGCTGCAGTCTGCCGGTCATTATCATGCAGTACAGCTACATGCTTCCCTTTACATGTCTTGCAGAAGGATCTTCTGCGGCACTGACTTAAGACGTGGCCTGTACCAAGGCAGCCGAAGCAGAGCCTTCGCTCTCTGAAGAAGTCTGTCATTTCCTCCATGTTCTTCTGCAACAGAATGGCACAATCATGCAGCATGCGGGGACCCTGGCAGAAGTAGCATTTTCTTCTTGAACTCTGTGCTTTGGCCGGTTCACCTGCACTTCTGACTCCAGTAGCGAATCTTGGCCGTTTCGTAGTCTTCTCAGTAGTTGTCTTCACTCTGTGTGCGTTCCTCATCGCCTCTTCCCTTCCGAAGACAGGATCGGTAGCTATCGCAGCCTCCCTCTCAACGAACTCCACTAAGTCTGCGAACTTAACCTGACGTCTCTGGTTCTCTGTGATGCTGTACCCCAGACGGCGCCACCCGTATTGCATGCATGGCTGCAGCTTCTCTACAATTACCTTCATGGTTTGTGGGCTTTTCATTTCACTGAGACCTGATGTCACTTCCATGGCGTTCATGCACCCAACAAGGAAAATTTAAAAGTCATCCAGTGCCGGGACGCTGCCTTTGAGAGGCCAGATTGTTACCCTTTCCATGCACGCAGTAACTACTCTGGTAGGGTTACCATACCGCTTCTCCAACAGTCTCCTGGCTTCGTCATATCCTCTTGATAATTCTAAATGCATGCATCCCCTAACCAGATCCTTCGCCTTCCCCATGACATACTGCTCCAAATAATACAACTTCTCAGCGGCACCTTCTCCTCGACAACCGATCCTAGCTTCGAAGGCTCGTATAAATGACTGATACTCCATCACATTGCCGCTGAATCGTGATACCTCAGCTGGAGGTAGGGTGTTTCTTGAGATCTGCTTGGAACGATGATCTAGCAGGGCGTCTTGTGTTCCATGATGCACATGACCTGAAGGAACATCATGAGTGCCATCAGGAATTGCCACTGAATCTGCAGGGTCTGGTGCTTGAATTGAGGGCACATCATCAGGGCATCAGGGCTTGAGACAGAATCAGTAGGACCTGGCACCTGGACGAGATAGCTTGGGAATAGAGGAGGGACTGGGCAGGCTGGGCGACTTCATTTCCCTCTATCTTCAGGCAACTAAGCTCTGCTTCATTTGCCGCCATGCTCACTTGTAGTTTGATTTTTCTCTCTTCATTTTCATTCTTACCTATTTCAGCCAATTCCTTCTTCTGGCGGAGTGCTTGCTCTTCTCTGTCCAACTGCTGACGGAGTTCCAACTCTTGTTTCATCAACTTCTGCTTCAGTGTCCGTGTTTCACGTCTTGCTCTCAGTCCAGCACTCCTGGCTGCCCTTTTGGTCTTCTCGAGCTCCATCTAACTTGAAGCGGCTGACTTGCTGCTTACACCTGATCCAACAGATGAGTAAGCACGATCATGGTGCTGAGGAACTTCAGGAAGCCTACTTTCATCATCCACAATACGACCTGAATCACTATCCCTAACAAAAACACAGTCTTCTGGATTGACACCCTCTTCGATCAAACATTTCCGTAAACGCTCCTTCAGAATGATCTTGGTGCCACTAACATCTTGACTCCGAGCACCCAACTCTCTCCTGAGGTCAGCTACGAGAAGCATCTCCAGTATCAGCTTGCCACTATCTGCCATTGTGACTTAACTCAAATATTGATTGAACAACACAATTGGAAAATGCCAGCAGTGACTCAATTTATGTGTAAATGCAACTTCTTCCAACCTATTCCAAAGAATGTCACAGACCATTAATTATTCATAGGAACTTCACAAGGAAATGAAAGGTGTTCTATCAATATGAGATTCAATTAATCCTGAGGAGAAGAATAGCTGAGAAAGCTTGGGTGCCAAACATCAACTAATAAACCACCAGACGTGGGAGTGCCAATCTAAATATTTCAGCCAACATTCAAGCTTCTGGATCTGAGACCATCAAGTAGATCCAGATCCATGCACCGGATCCGAGAAATCCTGGACATCAAAGTGAGGGAGCAGAATACCATGGAATACAAAACCTCCAAACAACTCAGAGCTCCCAGTCCAATTGAACATCCGGGCTAATCATGGCAGGCACTTGGAGTGGACTTAACAATGCATTAACCCGCGCCCCGCTGGGGTCTCCAGCCGAACGCGCCCCGCTGGGGGGTAAATTTTACCCCCCCCCCGTATCTCCCGAACCAAGCGTCGCAGCGGGACGCGCGAGGCGGCAAACGAAAGCCCTCGATAAAACAACCCTAAGTAGCACTTATTTTTTTAACAAGGTCAAAGGGCAGGTCAAGGTCAGGTCAAAAGTCAGAATCACCTGTTTTCGATTTATTGGCTGCAGAGAGCGAGCACAAACTCTAAACAACTATATACTATAGCAGCGAGCCCAAACTCAGCCAAAATGTCTGGAAGTGTTAGTGGAAGGCTTTGCTAGAATATGAGCCCCATACTAAGTACAGGTCAAGGTCAAGGTCAGGCCACAAAAGGTCACTGAACAAAAGTTACATAAAAGCCGTATGATACATGCTTTATGGTTTATTTTGGCCGTAAACAATCGATGGTGACGGTCATCAATAAGTGAGGGTCACGCCAAGGTCAGGTAAAAAATGTCAAATTTTGAAATTTAACATTTGTAATAAAAAGCACATGATTATGGACCAGTTTACCCAAGGAATTCAATGGTGTTTTTTTACGTAAGTGGTCTAGAAGAGCAAAAAACGCAATTGAAAAAATGACATCCTCAGATTGTGCACATATTAGAGCCATCTGGTAGTAAAAAAAGATATTGATTCTAAATTTGGTACAGCAATTGCTTAGATGTAGTTATATTACATATTTTCCGTTTTTTTACCAATTCAAAAAATTTGGATTTTGTGTCCATTTCCCCCCAAATATTTTTTATTTTTTATTTTGGGGGTCAAACACCAACAATTTCACAAAGCCGAGATAGCCATTTTTTCATTACCTTTCTTGTGACGGCTTATTTTGTAATTTGCTTCAAAACTCGATGTTTTAAGACCGATCAAATATTTATCGATTTTCGACCGAAAGTGGCCTGACATGACACTAAAACGTGCTTTTCTCAAAAAGTTATCGATCGACTTTTTCGAAACTTTCTAGGAAATTGTTAAATTGAGACTTCGGCCTGACAAATTGAAGTTGACTTTGATGAATTCAGATTGAACACTGGCGGGGCCAGAACGGCCGTTTCTGGCGGTTTGGAGACATTATCCCAAAAAGTTTCTCAAAATTCAGATAGCTCATCGTATTGTATAAAATGAAATGTCATTGCGAGAACGTCAAAAACGTCAAAATAACATTTATTTTGACACAATGGCGTTTCTTTCGTCAATACGCATTGCAACATATACATTTTTATAATGAAAATTTTCAAAATTTGCCCTCAGGTCAAGGTCACGTGATGACCCCAGTAGGTCAAATTGGGTCTTGTTGCATAGTAGTCGATGCGTCTTGGCTAGACGGACGCAATGGTATCTTTCGCACGTTCCTATCTCTTCTCTATCAAGAGTTATTGGCAACAAAAAAAAAGTAACCTAAGGTGACCTCGGATGACCTTTACATGGGTCACCAATCGAAAGTTGCACTTGGGTCATCAATAATTTGCTAAGATACCATTACCCTGAAGAAATGAGACTAATCTGATTCCTGTCTTTTAAATAGGGAGCAATTGAATAATTCCCCATTGACTTATAATGGTGAGGTCACGAAATTGACCTGACCTCAGGTCACCGATATCGAAAATCCGAAATATACGAGTTATAGGTATCTATACTCTCATAAAATCCAAGTTTTAAATCTCTCGGACAAAAACTGTGGACTGGGTACGACCGCAAACATTTTTGGAGGTAAGGTCACTTAACGTGACCTGGTGACCTGATCTGACCTGACCTGACCTGGGGCTAAAGTTTTTGTGCAATATGCGGAATTGATGTCCGAACATCTGTGCCAAATTTAGCGGTGCTACGCGCCGCTGTTTTTACACTGCAGGCGAAGACCCTGAGGGGGGGGGTCATTTTGACCCCCCCACCAGGGCGAAGGTTCAACACCCAGACGTCGATTTACGTTTGGCCAGATATTCGGCAATCAGGTGTTCGAAGAATTGACGACCCCACCGATTTCGCTCAGGTTTGATTCCAAGGCCGTCAATGGCCTCTCTAGCGCGGTTCTGAAAGGATGTAATTTATCCCCATAGTGAAGAGTCTTTACGCCGAAATAAAGGTCTGTAGAAAATGAATTTATGCAAGATAAGTCTCCTTCGATTATGCACAAATTTGGCTTTATTAATTGTAGCCGATGGCCTATTAACATAAACCACGAATTATGTTGTGATAGTTAATATTATAATTAGGATTTTAATGGTAAAAATGGACGTCTAAGTCAGATATCTAGCATACTTTTAGACCAAGTTTGAGCGAAAACGCGGGAGTCATAATCTTTTTCGAATATATGTATCTATACACCTATTATGTCTATATCTATACACCTATTATTACATGCATGTAAATGGGATCAGTGGGAACATTAGTTAACCTCGGCCATTGTCACTGCATTTGTTTTTCGGACGAAAGGTGCCAAATGTTTCAAATCTGTATGAAAAATACAGAGTCGATATCTTTTTATCAGTCAGCTAGCCAGTCCCCCTGGTTTTATCAGTTCAGTTCGTTCGGAAAATTTCGCCCTCAATCTTCTGCATTCTTTAACGTGTTTAGTTTAATCAAAGTTATAGTTAACGTGTTTAGTTTAGTTTAATCGAAGTTTAATGTTAACGTGAAAATTTCAGTCTCACATAATTAAGCGGATGTGCCTTTGGAAGGCCTAAACTGCAAAATCAACTTTTCTTTCTCGAAGATCAGATAAGTGTGATTATTTTGAATGAAAAATGCTGTAGTTTCGGAACACAGTCGCCAACTTGGCTACCTCAACTCAAATTAGTGGTAAGGTGAGACAGTCCCTTTTAGTACGCAATGCCTTTTGTCGTGTCCACGGGTTTCACTCGACTTTGGTTACAGTCGAGGTTGGGCTTTTCGTAGGTCTGTCAACAGCTGTAGTTCCCGTGGCCTTCAAATTTCCCCGCGTTTTGTTCGAAAACGAAACGAAGATAATGTATCTTGCATCACTACGATCGGTCATGATCGTCAATGAGTTCATCCGCCCAGGCGAGTCGGCCTGAAAAAGTAAAATTGGCAGCCCTACTCGCGGGTGAGAGTTCATCCTACCATTTCAGTCTGCTTGGTAGGTGCTCTGTTATCACGTCCATCAGCCCACGAGAGCCGGCCTTAAATGTAGCAGCTCTACTTCGGAGTCAACATTGCTTTGGCTCATGGTATTCTGCCTGAAAAGGAACAGCTGTACCCTCGAGACGAGTACACCTGCCAAAGAATTCCAACCTGAAAAGTGGCAGCTCTGCTTTCCAGTCCACCCGCCCCAGAGATAGCTCTGTGTTCGAGTCCAGCCGCCCGAAAAATTGGTAACTCTAAATAGTCTGGGCTCTTTTTAACATCTCAATGCCCGGTTAGCCAGCCTCTATGGCTTCCAAGTTTACCTCTGGAAGGCTTAATCATCCGGCGTGTTTTGTGGATTGATTTCACTTGAATCACTCTTTACAAACGTCACAGTCGAACATTACGCTGTGATTTAGCCAAGCGAGATCCGCGGAACTGAAGTGCCCTGTGCCACTTTAGGCACCCATAATGTATCTATCTTGTGATGCATTATGGATGTGTCAAGGTACGCCCAGATGTATGCTATTTTTACACTGTCTCTGTTTACCAGACGTCCATATTGCAAATCACGCCTATCTCCGAGTCAAGCTTCCAGGCCACGGCAGTCCGCCTGACAAGTGGCTGCTTCTGCCCAGATGCGCCCAGACGTGCGTTTTTTACACGGTGTCTCCTTATCAGGCGCCCACATTCCAAATTACGCGCCCGGGGATGTCGGACGGCAGTACAGCGGCTCCTGTACGGGGTATCTCGGCCCGGCAGTACAGCGGCTCCTGTACGGGGTATCTCGGTCCGGCAGTACAGCGGCTCCTGTACGGGGTATCTCGGCCCGGCAGTACAGCGGCTCCTGTACGGGGTATCTCGGCCCGGCAGTACAGCGGCTCCTGTACGGGGTATTTCGGCCCGGCAGTACAGCGGCTCCTGTACGGGGTATCTCGGCCCGGCAGTACAGCGGCTCCTGTACGGGGCATCTCGGCCCGGCAGTACAGCGGCTCCTGTACGGGGTATTTCGGCCCGGCGCACACTGATAACAATTGTCCTCAGGCGAAACAAACTAACCTTGATATCTACTAAGGCAAAATGCCTAGGTACAATCATGAATGAGCAGGTAAGCATGAGCAACGCATATGTTTTCACCGTAGTACCTGGGTTAGTTTGGGTCACCTGCGTAAGTTTTTCTTTCAGTGCATACTCGTGTCCCTCGGCTGCGCTAATGTCCAGGTGAATGGAGACAGACCTGGTACCTTGCTACCGCGGCCGTCATCACTGGCGGATCCAGGGGGGCATTAAGTGCAAATGTCCCCCTCCGCCGGCAAACGCTGGAAATCGGCGCCTATTTACACAGCTTCTGATCTAGAAGGAAACGTGAACGGCCTTAACTAGGGGAAGCTTAGTTTGAAACGTCAATGCATAAGGGAGCGAAATCCGTTGTTTTTTATTTCATGAAACTTATTTGGGGTAAAAGCTGTTCTAGATCCGACAGTGGCCGTCAAGCATACATACAAAGTTAAACAACTAGCTCCTTTCTACAAACATATTTCCATTTTGAGAAGGCTCTGATACTTCATCGCCACTGTAGCGCAGTGGGACTGAGCTTCTAAAGCCCACATGGGCCGCACTGCCAATACCACGAGCGGTTCGGGCGCCCTAAGAACTCCAAAGGACCGGCGGTGGTACGCGTCTTTGGAAATGTCGATACGTTTAAGCGGGAAGTCGGAGAATACCCCACGGTCGGTTGTCAGCGTGCATGA
>JARFNZ010138958.1:0-10636 GCA_031763405.1 Balanus nubilus
AGTTTTCTGAAATTCGCGAAACTTTTTTGGATTGATGCCCCCACAGCGCCAGAACCGACGTTCTGGATCCGCCAGTGTAGTATGTATGTACTGGTAGAAGAAAGACCCGAAGCCATCTTCACCTTCACACACCTTCAAATATTTTACTAGTAGCGTCCCTCAATTTATCGTCGCTGCTGCGCCATAGATGGCGTTTTTGTATTGCCGTGAGCGTAAAAGCGAACTGCTGTAAATTGGCCTCGCGTGGCAGGCGATAGGCTAAATAGTTCAATTTTATATCTTTTTGAGCATCAGTGAATGTTGATTTCTTCGGACCCTTATTCGCTGTATAATGGTCTCAATCTTATTATTTGATTAGCATCCCACAAGCTCCTCATTGCTACAGAACGGTATGTAGGTACCGACGGATACAAAATGTTGGTTGGCGTGTAATATTATTAATATTTCCGTTTTTCTCAATGTTTATGCGTAGTTTACTTTGCAAATATAACTGGTTATGTTGACTGGAAGTTATTACCCTTGTGTCAGAATTGTATTGTTACCCCGGTTTTACCCTTGGTTCAGAATTATGTTGTTACACAAGTTTTAGAGCATTTTGATTATTAGATGGCTAAAGCCAATTTATTTTCAAAAGGCAAATGGTCCAAGGAGTATTTTCAAATTTGTCATATGAGTAATATAAATGTCCCTAACTGATTTTTCAACATGGTTGGCAAAGTTGCTGTTTCCTGGCACACATTTTGTACTCTTTTGATTTTTTCTTACTATTTGTATTCAAAGGGTAGTATAAATATAATTAAATCAAATAAGATAAATACAAATATTTGAGTCAATTCATCCAACTGGATCATGCTCTGGAGACCTAAGTCCCAGAATACAGAAGAGTACAACTACAACTACAAAATGCATATCAGCAAACAACAACTTTGCCAACCATGTTTTTAAACAACCTTTCACCAAAAGCACCCATTCCTGGAAAGTTGCCAGTCTCAATTTTTTTTGTTTACCATCTGACAATAAATTGTTCACTCCATCCAATGCACTCATGCATTTAACTCTCTGTGTCTTGCCCTTATGTTTACTTTTGGGAAGTTTGAAGCATGACTATGGTGATGCAGTACATCAAATATTATTATGCAATTTTCTTCTATACATTTCTAACATTTTATATTTGAAATTATAATATTTAAACATACAAACTTTAAAGTATTGTGAAGTGTGAACTTTTGCTTATTTCAATAAAAAAGTGTTTAAGATTCTAAAGTAACAAAAGCAGTTAGCTGATTATGTCAAAACAAATTATTTAGGTTGGCTGGAGGATACAAAGATGACACACTTTTAAAGCAATATTGCATAAATTTCCTACATCATTTTTTTGAACATCTGGGTGACTAAAACATAATGTAAGTCATGATGCATCAATTGGTGTATCATTTGTTTTATCACCTTTCTTTATTGCCTCACAATGGCTGTTTGTATATCAGCCATTTCTCCCTATACCTTCAACATTAGACTGGATAAAAATTGATGCATCAATAAATGGATCATTTGGCTCATGTGCCAGGGCTGATTTGCCTTTTGAAAATATACAGGTTGTAGCCATAGTGGTCTGAGATGGTATTGGATCTTGATCCTGGATGGAGTTAACTGCCTTGCACTGCAAAGCTATGTATTGCAAAGTTTGTGGCACATAGGCACCTACCTATTGACAATTAATTTTATGATACCTATGTATCCATTTTTGGAATAAGCTTCCATGAATATAAATGCATTATGTTGCATATTTCAAAAATGAAAGTGCTCCATTTCATATTTGGATTTGGCAAGTGATCACACATCATACCATGTTCAGTAAGCTGAGCACATGTCAACAAATTCTGCACATCAAACAAGTGCCACCAATGAATCTGTCATTGATCAACGTTTAAATCTATAATTTTTAAGTGGCATTGCATGATGGGATGCTGAACAGTCCTACACAAACAATTTCTATCAAAAGGGAGTTTGTCTACTGTTTTTTATTGCCCAAAACATTTTTCCTTGAATACATTGCATTCTTTTTTGCATTTGAATTAGATATTCATATATAGACTTAACGTAATTTAATTTTTTCTTTATTTTTGGGCCGATTTCAGTATAGATAGCTATGGAAGTGTTTTTTTTTTACTATTGTGAAGAGAAATGGACAAAAACAGTAGTAATGTAATATGGTGCATGTAAAATATTCCATGACCATGAAGACAAACAGATATTGTAAACAAACAGTTGAAACAGAATGGAGGTTCTGTCCTGTCTTCTATCAGCATTCAATACTCACCAGCTGTTTTGTCCAAATGTAATTGTTTTATGCTATTGATACATGGGCAAGTTTACATCAAGTTGTATTTATGTAAGCTGGCTGGTTGGTGTAAAACCGCTAACTTTTGTATTCCACACCTATACTGGGGTAATCAGAATATATCAGCAACTAGGGTTATACTGGAGAAATGCAGGTATGACTTATTTCAGAAAAATATGCTCTTCATTCTCATGTACATATCTCCATATGCCATATGGCCAATGTCAGTAGACACAATACCTTTAACAATTGGAGAAATGCATGTGCAATTTCGGACAATTGTGAGAAATGTGTTTGCAGTTTGAGACAGTTGAGAGAAATGCATGTTCCATTTCTTTCTACAATTTCCCACATGCACATGTAATTTCTCTCAATCATCACAGAAATACTGCTTGTGTTGGCCTTTTCAAATTGGATCTTGCTGTTCAATTTTTGAATTACAGCTTCAGATGTGGGGCTGTTGGTTGCAAATGATGGCCCGAATTATTAGTTGCACTCATTTGATGTGCAATTTTTATGATTCCTGCTCGGGTCACCAAACACCATTTGGTGCACATTGCACATGTGTGTTGCATTTTCAAGTATGAAAGCGTTTCCATTTTTGAAGCACACATCATCACTCATTTCTTTGATGTTTGTTTAAAAAATGGTTACTGATCTAAAAAGGAATTATGAAATAGGAAATCTCTTCTGCTCTGCTCTGACAAGACCCCATATTTTGCCAACTACTGGCTGGTTCGCTAATGTGACCTCATATCGCCCTCAGCCGGCCATGTCTTCCCTGGAGAAACTGGCGCGTGCGCTGGAGATGCTGCGAACCTCTGACATGGCCGCAGCGGCGGGAGCCACCACGCCCGGGTCACCGGTGGAGCCCACACTGCGCTCCAGTCTGGCCGACCTCAGGCCGGCTGCGCTCCTGTTCAGGTAAGCGGGAGAGGAATGGTTTTGGGAGCATGGTTCAATATCTGAAATTATTTCTTCTTTTCTTGGTGAGAGCTTTGAAATTGCTGACAATATTTACATAGTGATGTATTCACATATAGCTGACAATAAAGCCATCACATCGTAGACTGTTCTTTCTTGTAAAAGCCAAACTTGTGATGTGAGTGTGACATCACGAATGGACTAGAAAGTGTTCAGTGGCAGGGAAGGACGAAAATCGGGATATCCGCGCTTTGTAACCTGTTTTAGTTCTCCTGTGTATTTGTGACATGAGCCAGTGCCAACTGTTTTCTCCAAGCAGACAGCGGGAGGCAGCGCTAACCAGCCGCGACAAGAAACAGTGCTGCGTCCATCTTGCCGACGGTATCGTCAACGCCGCCCAGCGCTCCAGCCCCGACCTGCTGCAGAGACATCTACCGGCCGTAGTTGAAACTCTGCTTCAGCGGGCCGACGATGGTGACGCTGATGTGCGGACGGCTGTGGATGAGAGCCTCAACAGGATCGTCAGGGTGGGTGCTTACTGAACACCGCTCTTGTTGGCATGACGTACGAAAATGAGAAGAAGTTTGTGGGGGTGGCAAGTGAAGCGTACGCGACCTGGCCGGATGATAGATCGTTTCCCACAGGGAGCGAAGCCTCCGGCCTTACTTCTTGGTATCATTGTGGACTGAAGAGAATTATATCAACTATGTTCATGAATCACGATTGCTTGTTTTTATTTAAGTAAACTGTTTCTTTTTGCTCCACATGTTGTATGAAATGTGCTACTTTGATTCAGTAATTATGCCTGTGTGCGCTTTTGTTCTTATTGGACCGCGGGTAACACTGCCAATAGGCGCTGCTTGCCTTACATGGACAATAATAGGCTAACATTGAATCATTTCGTATTTTGAAGAAAAAAAACGTTTATGAGCATTTCACCCCTTCTGCTTCGCCATGCTCTCGCTTACTCAGCATGTCCTTGTGACACATGTTTGCAGGGTCTCTCTGAGAACAACATCGGTCGGCTGCTGGTGGAGCTGTATAAGGGCGTCAAGCAGAGCCATAGTCCCCGCTCCGTGGCTGCGTCACTCACACGGTTCGCCGATCTCTCCAGCAGAATACGGTACGGCGATGGATCGGCCTACTATCGGTACCGATCGAGGCCGAATCACCCTCGACTTAAGCTGACGAAGCAAAACTTATACTTACTTTTGCCATGTACTGACCATTCATTCATATTCCCCTTACTTGTTTGCTAACTTTTTAAAGCTACCGTGCATCTCAATGGATCTCTGGCTGTTCTTCAACCGAATTATGCTCGTTTTTTTTTTGGAGGGGGGATTTCACACGTGAGCTGTGACGTCTTCTCACCAGCGTCACCTCTCATAGGCCGTACCAACTTCCGTGACATTGTGCGCTTGTGTGCCGAGCAGGCCTCAGAAGCGGCGGGCCTACGTGGTGAACCTGTTTCCGTGTATCCTGCGGCTCTCCCAGGGGGTGGAAATGGCTCTCCAGGAGAGTCTCTCGGCCGCCCTCGTCAAAATGGCGCCCGTGCTCGGAGTGTTCTTCACCGACGGAGAAATCAAGGTTGGTGGGGTCAGCGAGTCAAGGTCAATTAGCTGACTGCTTCGCCAGAGGCAGACGGCTGCCTAGATCGATGTCTCGCTAATATTCACGTTATTCGCTGTACAGGTACAAACAGATCGGATAGAAACGCACTGGCTTTATTGGTTCGTAAATATTGTCTTGTGAGGTACTGATAATTATGTGTCTTGCGAACCAACGTCTCGAAATAAACCAGTATTTTTCACTCTACTCCGTGGGAACTGCTGACGATACGACGCATAAATGGCTCACAGGTATGTCAGTACAGGTAAAGTACACTCCTACCTTCGTCGCGACTGAGAGGTTCCATTTTGTGCCGCCAGGCGGTGCTGCAGGCGTTCCTGCCTAACCTGGAGGACGGCCAGGCGTCGCTGCGCCGGGCGGCCAGCGCGGCAATGGTGGCGCTGGTGGCGCAGTGTCGCAAGCCGGAGACGTTCCTGCCCTGGCTGCTCTCCACGCTGCTGGGTGAGCCGAGTGGTAGTGATGGGTGCCGGCTGTTCAAGCTGAGAACAGTCGGCGCTGAGCGGAGTGGTAGTGATGGGTGCCGGCTGTTCGAGCTGAGAACAGTCGGCGCTGAGCGGAGTCAGATGGGCGCGGCCTACCCGGGCTGATTAGGGGACGACTCGGCGGCTGTGACTAACTGAGCATGACGGGTAGATGGATATTTAAAGTTGGGAGGTGGATAAACTGATCGGTAGTTGCTGGCGAGGTGGGACCGGGACGAAGAAGTGGTTACAGTGGGAAGGTACTCTGCCCCACATTTTGCCAGTCGCAGTATTTACCTGTTGCAGGACCTGTATGATTGTATGATAGGTTGATAATCTCTGATTATTTCCTCCAGTGTGCTGTCATGTGTGGCTGCGGATGTGGCTCCGTTTAGTGCCTTCTGTCTCGCTGTGGCTCTGTGTGACCTACAGCGGCCTTCTCTGTACCTGTGCCAAACAGGCTGGCGCCTCTGATCAGCTGTGTGTTGCTATTTGTGATCCTGCTGTGTGAGCCGCTGTGTGACGCTATCTGACGTTATGTGACGCCGTGTGACGCCCGTCTCCGTGTCCGTCAGACTGGCTGGTGCCGCTGCGGCCGCCGGACGTCGAGCCGGCCGGCCGTGTGCTGGGCGTGCTCCTCTGCCTGAGGGACATCATACCGCTCCTGGAGGAGCTCTGTGATGGCGTCAGTCTCGAACGGCTACTGCAGGCGAGTCGAGACGTGATGCAATGCTAGGAAGCCGCAGAAAATGGTGGGGAGGTTATAGTTACAACGGAATGCGTGCTGTCGCCGCTCTCAGATCACTGCATTTTTTGTCGTTCCTTGTTCGGCAATGCAGCTACAAGCACGCTATTCCGGAATGCTTGATGAGGCCACTTGCTAATGAACCAGATCTAATCTATTAAGAATTACCCATGATAATTGAGACGTATCAATCTCGTCCGCAGTAATCATCGACACGCCCTAAAGCCAAGGTTATCATTATCGTCGTACGCAGTCTGCTGTGAACCTCCCCATCTCCCCTTGACCCAACTGACCCCGTCTGCACCGCCGCCGCTCCAACAGCTGTACGAGCTACTGCTGCACTTCACGCAGCACGCCAACCACAACGTGGTGACGTCGGCGTTGGACGCGCTCTGCCAGCTGCTGCGCTCGCCGCCGGCCGAGCTGCTGACTGCGCTGCTGAACGAGGGCGCGCTGGAGCGCAGCAGGCTGGTGCCGGACGCCGCGGTCTCCGTCGGCGAGGCGCCCAGTCAGTGTTCCAGGGAGGGAGGGAGCTGAGGGGGGCAGGCGGGCCGGGTGTTGGGGGCTGAGAGGATGTTAGTGGGAGACAGTGTGCGGTGTGAGTTTTGGGTGTCGTGAGGGTTTAGTTAGGGGGTAGTGATGATATCGGGGACAAGTTCCGCTTCTCTATCGCCTACTGTCTTAACAGATGGGTACATAATTTGTTGCACAATTTTGAAGTGTACTCTAACTTAGTTTCACCAATTGGATGATGGGGTTGTCAAAAAGAACCTGCACACAACCGTTCAGCCAGTCGCCTTCTTTTACGCTCTGATATTTCTTACTGGGATATTCCGCTTAATCTGAGCACAGGCTTTCTTTCATCGAATCGTCTCTCTTCCATTAACTCTTAACTCCTCCTCTCTGATTCCGTTAGTCTGGCTGTCGCTGCTGCTCTCCGAGTGCCGTGCCGTGCCGGGTGTGCTGCTCCTGTGTGTGTGTGTGTGTGTGTGTGGGGTGGGCTGAGCCGGCTGCTGTGGCGCGTGCAGGTGTTCTCAGCGTGGCCCCGTCGCTGGCCGGAGACGAGGCCGACCTGGGCGACAACGACTCGCTGCTGTGGCCCGGCGAGGAGACCGGACAGGACGAGCCGGCCGCCGAGTCGCCGCCCCCGCCCCCGCCCCCGCTCGCAGCGGCGGCGGCGGAGACAGACGGTATGTGGTCCCAGGTCTCCCCCGGCGGCCCTGACTCTGAGATCATCCAGATACGTTGCGAGCCGATACAAGCGCCCGGCAACTCAGTTGTCCCTCTAACAGTAGTTGCAAGACGACGTGTTGACAATAACTCGATTTTTCTTTAGAAATTATTATCATTAGTGTGAGGTTCAACACTTCCTTGATACAATATGCTTTAGTAAACCGTTCTGCTTGTTGATGTTACTAATTTGCCATGTACTTCAATAATACTCACTTTGCCTTTCATGAATACTCTTTGAGTGCATCTGCGTACTAGTTAGCGTTACTACCGTACTACTGTCACCTGTCACCGTACTGCTCGCGCTGACAACGTACCCCGTGTGGCCAGAGCCGGCGCTGCGCGTGGCCACGCCCCCTGCCGATGACGTCATCGACCCGCTGCGGTACGACATCAGCTGCCCGGCCGATGAGGCGGCCAACACGGCGACGGGTGACGCTCAGGTCAGTCCTGAGGGACGATAGAGGACACGGCGGTGGGTGACGCTCAGGTCAGTCCTGAGGGGCGATAGGGGGCCAGGAGGGGGATAACTGGACGATCCAGGATGCTCATGTCAACCCTGGATGGCAGGAAGGGGACGAGAAGGTGACTAAGGTGCTCTTCGCTCGGGTGGACCCGGCGGGAGGTACCTCAGCGCCTGCTCAGCCCTGCGGTGGGAGAGGGTCATCGCTGTGGGGTGCTGAATGCTGGATCCAGAATGCGTCATGCGGAGTCCGTCCGCTGAATATCGGCGCCGATGTGCAGTCGGATGTTCACCCTGGATGAGTGCTCGCGGCTGCTCATGGGGCATTTGGTCAGAAGGTAGGGTATAGGTAGGGTAGGGTAATAGATAGTAGGGTGGCACAGTTGTAATCGAGGAGTTTGCCACGCCAGGACACGTGCTGCTCCGCTGCCCTAGCACTGCCAACACCAGGCTACTTATTGGTGGACCATCGATATCGAGCCCATGAAGCTGCGGGCGCCGACCTGCGCTGGCGACCAGCCACCAACGCCACGCGGGGAGCCACTAGGCAATGACCCTCCATGAGGACCCTGGAAGAAGTGATCAAAGAAGAAAGAGTTAATCATTGAGCTGGAGCTATTTCAGTATCTTTGTATAGAGTTAGGTTGCCAATCAGACGTCGCGTGTTGATCAGCCTGATAGTTATGCCGCCATTTATTTGGTGCGCAGCGTGACCTTAGCAGCCGACGCGCCCCCAAAACCCTAATGTATTTGGTACTCGTTGCAGGGCCTGTATACCGGGGATGTGGGGTCCTTGACGGACGGGGGAATACCTCTGATCTACTGCTGTCGACTCATCGTGTCCCGCTACCTGCTCACCGGCACGCCGAAAGGCATCAGGTCAGTGACGAGCACAATACTGGCATGGTAGCCTCATGGATATGCATAGTTTTCAGATGCGCAGCCATAAATTGCTTGTTGATAATTGTGGCTATGTTGGCAGGATGGTGATAACGGCGTGAAATATTGCTCTTAGGTTTAGGTTTAGGCTTGTGAGCTGGAGTTAGATAGAGTCTATTCAGTGCTCACGTCTTCTTAGCTCAGAACTGATTGACGTGGTTCTTTGTGGCCCAGTATTGGTCAAGTATGTTTTTGAACGAGTTCACTGATTCAGCAGACACAACTTCTTGTGGGAGTTCATTCCATGGTGTGACCATTCTGTTTGCAAAGAACTTCAGCCTCGATAGGTGTGTTGATCTCCTCTTCGTCAGCTTCGTGCTGTGTCCCCTTGTTCTGACATGTTTGCTTAGTTCAAATAACTGATTGGGGTCTAGTTTGATCTTGCCTGCATGTTTGCAAAAATGTAGAGCCCTTCAACATATACCAGACTCATACTACAGGTACCTTGCCACATACAAATTGTTGGACTGCTTGAGCACATTACTACTTTATATATGTGTGAAATGACATCATCTGATCATATTTACCATTGTGCGTCTGTCTGCAGGTGTGACAGGCAGGTGCGTGTCAGTATCAAGGTGCTGTGTGTCACCTGCGTCAGCGCCGCGGTGTCGCTGGCACCGGACGTCCTCTCGCTGCCTCTGCTCATCGACAAAGACCCTGAGTCAGGTGAGAATGACACTTCTTTGTGAACCGCTGGTGAAGTAATGAGGAGTTGAACTACTTCGCACTTATATAACACACATATGGGTGGATGGGTGTTGGTGGGTGGGTGCAGTTGTGTTTGTGTCGATGTAGAGATACATTATCTCTTATCTGATGATGTATTATGTACCTACTGCATCTTAACTGCTTTGTTTTAGCAAGTGTAGATTGACTTTGTTTGTTGACTTTGTTTGATTGATTGACTTTGACTTTGTTTTAGCAAGCTTGACTTGAGCGGACAAAACAGGCAAATATGTGCCTCATGTGTTCCTGAATACACATTATTATCATTGTTATTATTATTATCCTAATTTTATGCTTCTGCAGCTGAATGCATTTGAACTTAACTTTGAACTTTCGTGTCGTGATATCTATATCCTCAGAAGAAAGCGCGTCTCAATTCTCGCTCAGCTCCTGGAATCAGTAGTGTTAACTTTTCACCTCACGATCGCCCCCCCCCCCCCTCCCCGCAGCCGACTGTCAGTACCTGTGGGACACTCTGCTGTTTGTGGGTGACGGCGACCCCCAGCTGCGCGGTGCCGTCTCTCTCCTGATCGGGACCTACCTGCGGGCGGCGGCGCTGCAGCCGGCGGCCAGCGAGACGGAACGGCCGGCGCCCCTGCAGACCCGGCCCCTGCTGGACCACCTGCAGCAGGTCAGTACCCCTGCTGGACCACCTGCAGCAGGTCAGTACCCCTGCTAGACCACCTGCAGCAGGTCATTGTCCCTGCTGGACCACCTGCAGCAGGTCAATACCCCTGCTGGACCACCTGCGGCAGGTCAGTACCCCTGCTGGACCACCTGCAGCAGGTCAGTACAAGCTATACTGCTCATAATTTTGTTCATCGTTCTGCCTGTGTGTATGTATGTATTGTGTATGCTATTTTAGCCATATTTCCATTTGTCTATGTAGGTATGACATATATTGATACTGTGTTTTAAAGGGAGTGTGCCTAACTGTTTCTTATCGCCCAAAACATTTTTCCTAAAATCAGTAATTATTGTATTCACGTTTGAATGAAATAAAAGTCCTAGATAAGCATCAAATGATTGAATTTTTGCTTGAATTGTTTCAGCATATTTCGGTATTGAAGCGACATTTTCTATGATGAAGGCAAACAGACAAAAGAAGAAGTAATGTAATATGGCGCACGTAAGACATTTTATGACAGTGATTACGAACGGCAGTTGTAAACAAACAG
>JARFNZ010138969.1:0-10636 GCA_031763405.1 Balanus nubilus
TTCCCGCCGCACCCACCCCTGCCCCCCCCCCCCCCCCGTATGGCCGCACTGCGCACAGCCGGCTGGCCACCGCCCAGCCGGCCTGGGCCTGCAACAGGTGGGCCTGATCACAGCGAGGCCGACACCCGCCGTGGCCTGCTTTCCGAGTGCACTGGAGCAGCCGAATGTCAGCCAAGGGCGCGACTCGGCGCGCCCACCGCCGCCTCCTACTCCCAGCAGCGGTTAGGAGGCTGTGCCTCGCCCCACTGCACCCCGCGGCGCGGGAGGAGGGGGGGGGGGGGGCTGCCGGCCGGTCAGATATTCGGACAGGCTGCGAGGTAGGGGACAGTGGAAAAACCAGGAGTAAGGTAGGGTTGAGTGTTAGAGCGTTAAACAGACTCTCCCCGCTGATATGACTGCATATTTTTGTTTTTGTGATTACAGTACCGTAAACCCGCTCTCTACAAAGAAGTATCATATCTCCTGGTCTTATTATTTCTTCTCAGGGTGCTGGATAACACTTTAAGTTATGGACCAAAAATGTTTCTGATATGCGGAAAAACGGCGCCGTTTTTCGCCTTATTATATTAAGTCAAAGGGAGGAAACCTAATCCATTTTTATCAGTGTTACGTCATACATTCCTAAATATTCCACAATCTGGGAAAATATTGTTAGCGTTTTTACGAGAGACATTCCGACATGGGACATGGGACATGGTTTAGAGTCATCTCTAAACCAATGGCGTTGCAGTAGGGACCTAAAAGATAAACATGATATGTCCGTCATTAGAGCCAACTAACTTACGTGTATGTGAGAAGTATGTGAAAAGATAAAATAGTCAAATTTGTATACGTTTAATTTCGACACCTGTCTCCAACTCCAACTGTAACTACCGGCATTCAAATAACCATTTCAGTTTCTGAGCTAAGAGTGACAGCTGGAAAACTAAAATAGACCATGTGTAAATTCCTCTCCACTTTAGATAGCCATCGCATTTAAAAGATTCGGACTTTTGAATGGCGTCGATTTAACGTAACATTTGGGGAAGTATCATGCGAAATGCAGGAACTTGTTCCAAATCCTCATTTTTCATCCAGTGCCTGAGTAATTCAGGCCATTTCCGTCTCAAACTTAAAGCGATTATCACCAATGATTTCTCTTTCAACTGCATTCGGAGCATTAATGCCAAGGGACCCTGAGCTTGAACTAAATAAATGATCAAAGCCTACCACAGTCTTCAATCGCCAATATGGTGCTCTACAGGAGTGCATGTCAATGCTTTGGGACGCGATTACAATGCAATGTTTGATATAATTGTATTTAAGTGAGCCGGAAGTATAATGTAGGTGAGCAGAGTAATGCACGACCATGGGATATCTACTATTTGATGTTTGACGGCATGTGTCAAAATTGCACGTCGTGCCTATCCATATATGTAATCTATCTGCAATCTGTTTATATGCTGCTTATGTTTAAAAATGCACAACAAAAAAGTTATATGATCCAATCGATTCCTCGTTTAAACTCCACGGGGTTTAACTGGTAACTATGTTGTTCTAACGTACAATCATTAGTTGCTGCAGCCATTCTCCCTAACCCCGGCTCCATGTAACTATATTAAATTTCGCCGCAGGTGACTGCAGTAACGACAGTTACAGCTACTCTAGTTACTACCGCTATCTATGGTCTTACTCACCACTCTTGCCGACACTGGGGGCACCGAACAGAACAATCTTCACCTCGGAGAGGGAGGACTTCTTGCGTCTGATCACGCGCAGATTGGAGGACATGATACGAGGACTGCCCGGCTGCGCCCTGCGCCGGTGCCCTCACGCTGACCAGAGCTGAAAGTAGAAAAGCAGACCGTGAGAGTGGCCAGATACCGGGAGATGTTCCCAACACTTGTGGAAGCTGATGGCCCTGTTGACAGCCAAGCAGAATCTGTAGTTATGCTAAGCCCTGCTTATCGGGTGAATAATGGTTGCCATATCTCGGGCTGTCGCGGATTTGGCCTGTTGTGTGACCGTAGATACTTGTAAATCATGGACGGCGTCAAAACACAAACAGGCTCGTATATCTGGAGGCCGAGCAGGTGTGACTCTGCAAATCTCGGCAGAACCATAAATCTGCACCAGTCTCAATTTGTCAAAGTGATACGGCGAGCTGAGACATTGTTTAGCTAAGCAGACAAAAGACGAGCGACACCGACGCCACACGGAATCCACGTCCACCCCCCCCCCCCCCCGCAGATATTGACCAAGCACCACTTTCATGTGCCAATATCGGCAGTCGCCAGCCACGAGCCCCTAAATGTCTGCCCGTCCGGCCAGGCTCAAATTATGTGACCTTTTCTCTCAGACATGTATTATAGACAAGTTCTTCTCTGGCGTTATTGGAGAGTCAACAGCGCCGAGTGATGTTAACAGTGCGGATCCGGGCGTGCCAGGAGCGGCCAAACCAACACACAGTCCCAGTGGAAGCCAAACCAGCCCGCCGACACCATTCAACACCGGCCACCTCTTCTGCTGCCAAGCCGGCGCGCGACTGCCAAGCACTGCCAAGCACCAGCCCAAACCAATCACCACCTGAGTGCCAGTCACCAGGTACATGCAAATCACGTAACCTCTGTCAGCGGCCGGGGATCTCTACTCTTGAGGATCTGATACGTCCTAGAGTGTTATGATACAATATACAGCCAACGGGCGAATTAATTCACTTACTTCGCATCAAATAATGTCGACAGTGGCATATATTACGAGATATGTAACAATGCATATTCAGTCATCTGTAATAATTGGTCGCCGCGGAATTGGGTAATATGCGATGGTGCAAAAAATGTACATACCTACCTGTTGGGAAAGTCCCCTGCCTACTTACCATGCCTACCATACCCTTCATCCCTAGCATAACTACCTGTTCGAAAAAAATGTCCAATGAACAAAAGCCGTAAACATGTTATCGTCAATCATTCAAATGGTGTGAAGGAAAACGCAGAAAGCAAATCATCTTCGACACTAAGCTTTGGCAGGATGCTGCCATGTAACAACAATGAATGTCAAAACCAAGTTTCATCATCATAAAGCTGCATTATTTCTGATCCTGAACTTTCTCTCTACGATCAATATCACCAGTAAGGCGCTGTTATCGGCGATTAACGAGCGTGCACGCTCACAGTAAGGATAAAACCGGGTTTGCCTCGTTAGTGGACAGGGGTACATGCTGGGTGTAACATACTTCTTGATAAAATTGTTTGGATAATGTTGTATGACTATCGAAAGCACTGCCGACGCGATTTACACCGTCATTTGAACACAATCGACTCAGCCGTCCCGATATAGAAAATGGGTGAACACATGTGCACGTGAAGCTGCACCATACCCCAGTCTTGTGGAAAGCCGATATCGAATGGTTACTTAACCAGACACCAAATTTGAACACAATCGACTCAGCTGTCCCCGAGATATAACAAATGGGTGTGCACGTGTGCAAGTGCAGATGCACCATACTCTTGATTAGTGGAAAGCTAATAACTATTGGTTCCCTAACCACACACCATGTTTGAACACAATCGACCAAGCCAATGATTCCCGAGATATTTAGTAGGCACGTGCGCACGTGCAGAGGCACCCGAGAGCGCCGTTATTGGTCGTTATGGGTCAGAGGCACTTAAAAGCGTCGTTATGGGTCGGGATGGGTTTGCCCGTGCCGCTCATGCTCAGATTTTCAAGGAAAGAATTCGCTTTGCGGTCGCTCGTTAACCAAAGCCACGGCGGCTTTTTCAACAGGAGCATCTTTGCCGTACTATGTAGATATTGGAACACTGCGGCGTTCTGATTAATGACTTCACCAGCTCGGCGTCGAATTTTTACCACATTGTGCTCAGGCGACGTGTTGTCTGGTTAGTTGGTAATTATGTATTATCGAAGGATGCTCCGTTGTAATATGTGTACTGTGTAGCTATACGGTAATGCCAAATTAACGTCTATGTTATACTATTCAAATCACTCAAAAAGGGTCCTTTCGTACCCAGCCCCTTCCGATTTTGATGAAGTTTGTAAACGTTCAATGTCAGGTAAAAGCAGCATACTTACCAATTTCAGCTCACACCACATCATTAACATCATAAACACCATTGGTCAATACTATTTCGCTTAGACGTTATTCAGACAGAGGCTGAGCGCCGAAGGCGCGAATCCGTAGTCCAACAAGCGATAAAAAAATGGTCTCAAGTCATGTTTGTATGTATGTATATATGTATGTATGTATATATGTATGTATGTTTTTTGAAGATATATCATAGTTCAAAGCATTTAGCAAAGCCAAACTGATACCATATAGTAGCATCGTGGATAATACATTGGTTAGGCATGATATCAGCGGAGTGCGTTGCGTAACGAGTGCGTGGTACGTGATCGTAGTTCCCATAGGTTTAACACTGACTGAGGGTTTTTGAGCGAGACATGGCACGCGGCAGTTATACAGTTAGTGGCTATGATTTTAGAATCATATTTTAGTTAATGATTAGTATATTGACAGACAGGGGGGTGTCATCCCAGGACTTCCTATATGTGGATCACCCGGCGGTTTAACATGGTGTGACGTCACTGGGGATATGGTCCGAGCGGTGGCCGACACCTTCGTAACAGTGACGTCACACTAGTGTTGAGAAAATGGAACATTAAAATGCCGGATGATTCTACCTTACTTATACGTCATTGATTGACAGTGCCTAATTAGTTGTAGTCTTTCCGAACAACAATTTTTACGGAAAGATGTATTTCCTAATATCGACAAATATCGTTGTAGTATACTTGCCTCCGTCTGTCTCATGCAATGCGTGCTATAGCTTGTAACTTGCAAGTACATAAGATTAGTGTGATAGCCAAACACCAGAAGCTTCAAATCGAACCGGAACAGTGACAGTGTAATTTTGTCTGATGCGCCTCCAGCTGAGCTGCTTCTACAAACAAGGTGTATGCAGACGCGGAACAACGAAATAGCAACAATTGTCAGTACGCATGCGGTGTTGAGAAATTGCGAACCAGTATAGGTATACGAGTAATGCGGATATAGTTTATATTTATTGAACAGGGCTAATCAATTAAATGTAACATCTAAACAGTGCATAACAGTCGATGTTGAAAGCCACAACTACTTTACTTCGCATTACTAGCGTCAGGCACCCATCTCGATATCACTGGTGAATGTCCTCAATGTAGCCGGACAGTGCTTACTAGCCTACTTGTACTTTGGTAGTCGTTGGAATAAACGTACATACTCCTTGAGCAAAACAGGCCTGATTATACGGCCATCCCGGTACAGACGTTTGCGGCTACGAATATGAGACTGGAGCGGTTTGACGATTCACCAGGTAATCAGTTGACAGCCACAAACACGGTACACTTCTCGGCTTGGTGATCAAAGTGTATATACCGGGTGTCTGGATAAAAGGATGCTGTAAATTTTAGTTCATTTTTTAATACTCACGTGCCGATGTTTCGAAACATATGTTTTGACCATGCTCAAAGTTTGGAGTGTGGCAAAACCAACGAATGTAGAAAGTAAAGTCCGTTTCTTGAGTTGGAAGTCAACTATAAGAACTGTTTCGAAAAGAGCAGGCCTTGACGGGTAAAATCACATGAAAACCGGCTCCGCGCCACATCATCGCAAATTGGAAAAGATGACATTAATAATGTCCAAAACATATACAATGCATATGATATAATGCAAAGATGTTATTATGGCACGGGTTGGTATGCCATTAAAAAACGTCTAGGTTATAAACGCACATTAATGTTCAAGACCAAGCTGCCCGCTGAAGTGTCTGGGGAAAAATGCTATTGCGGCTCTTCTATTTTTTTTCTCATCTTTTTCATAATGCGCTTTTGTGAGAGGGTAAAGTAATTCCAGCAATGCTAGCGCCAAGCCAATGCTGTCTTCGAAACGGTTCTGACAGTCGACTTCCAACTCCGAAAAAAATGGACTATAGCCATTTAATGTTTCTGATATTAAACAAAAACATATTGTGTGAAAGCTCACATTTCCCAAAACTCATTTTTCGGACCAAACGGCTGTTCGTGAAGGAGTTCCATAAGGATCACCGCACCAAAATATCCAAAATAATATAAAATATCAAAAATACGGCCCAAAATATCCGCCTCATGAGGATATCCTTTAGTCATAACCCCCCCCCCTTCCTGAACTGAACAGGTCATTTGTTGATAGTCGCATTGTTTGGCGCCGGTTGGGTTTTGCGGTGATCCCAAGCGAACTCCTCCACAAATCACCGTTGGGTCCGAACAAAAAGTGGTGGGGAAATGTAAGCTTCCACGTAAAACGCCTTTTCTACTTCAGAAAACATCTCAAACATATCAAAGGACTGAACATGCATATATTCGGTTTTGCCAATTTCCAAACTAGGACCATGTCAAATTTCGAAACAATAGGCACATGGGTATTGAAAGACGAGCTAAAAAATAATAGAATCCTCTTTTCCTGACTCCCAGTATGTATGATAAGGTAGGCAAGACTATCTGACATGTGCTGTACTTGTAGGTAATGGTTCGCTTACTCGTTTCTCCTCGTATTTTATGTCTGATTTTACTCTCATTGTGAGGTTATTTTCACAGATAGAGCCACTTGGTATCAATCTGTTGACATTTTGATCCAAATTTGCCTTGTCCAGTAAGTTTGAAATAAGGTGAAAACATATACCACACGTTTGACCATTCCAGCAACTCTGCGTGCAGCAAGGGTTCATATTTGTAACCTATGGAGTTATGTCTGGAGATACTCGTCCGATAAGTGACTCTCCACGCAAATCATACCGTGCGTATGTACATATTAAATACCCTAAGGCAATCACAGCAATCTAAACCAGGGATTCAACCTATGATCCAAATCGTTACAGGAATTTTGAAAGTGCCCTCTCAGAGATAGAAATAAAATGAATTTGATGACGAAAACAGGTGAAATATCGCACACGTGCACACAGCTGATTGAACCCGTCACCCATCCTCTGACTTTTTAACAACCAGCTGCGGAAAGCACTTTGTGATGAGGAAGTCCTCGAGCGACTTGATGAGATGACTGCCGACGGAGCGCAGATAAACATCCTCGTCCGAGTATATCTGTAACAGACGGATCACCGATACACCAACTGGGAAAGGGTGTGTAACAGTATTTAATTACGGTTTATGTCAAGAAGCAGCAACAAATTATATATTGTGAAAAGCAGAACAAAATGTAATTGTCTAGAGAATGTAAATCTAGTGACCAGGAATAAAACATAACGAGTTCACAACACCTACAGTGCAGGTGAAAAGAAAGTGCATAATGAACGAGGAGAGTGTGCCAAACTAACGTGATTATCACCTGTTGATAGAATAAAACGCCGACCTCGATGAGCTTCTTGGAGAGCAGATCGCCATGAAGGAACAGTGGGTCTCCCGTGCCGTACACCAGAAACAGCGAATGGTCGGATATTCGCTCTATGGCGTCCAGAATATTGGTCGTGTCGTCATACCTTTCTGAGTGGTACGCATCTGAAACATGTAACACAAATAAATAAGTAAATGGGGATGTATGTTCCGAAAATGCAAGGCATGCAGGTAAAGGCATGTGAGTGCAGCATCACACTGTATTTAACCAGTTACCGGAAAAAGGCGTGTTGGCTCCATGCACACAACAAATGGGACCGCATGAAGATCGCACCAATCGATCAACACATCACCCATCTGCTTTAAAGTGATTCAATATTCCCAAATTAGCCTCATAGTTAACACTGACCGTACAGATCGAGTTCCACCACGGGCCATATGGCGGCGCCGCAGTCGACCGAGGGGCTGTTGGCCATCGTCTCGAGAGCCGAGTGCCCGCCGAGGCCGGCACCCAGGACGGCCGCTCGAGTCAGGTCCAGGTACGGGTAGTTATCCCTCAAATGGCTGGGGACCAACGCGCCGTTATAAGATAGTATGTAACTAAGTATGTAACTGGGTTAGAGCACAGTGTTGGTGTGAATTCGCTGGATGACCAACAAATCGGAACATGGTTCTCCGTGCAGTATACATTGCAAACATACCTCTGAGAATATGCCATCTCGCTCAAAGTTTAACTAAACAGCAATTGAAAATATCTAAACAGCATTTAACAATTCATTTCGACGTAACTGTTTACAATATCATCAATCACGAATTGTAATGACACTTATAAGCCCACGTCCTGGAGGGCCTCTAAGTAAACCAGGGGGGCCTCTGGTGGGCCTCTAAGTAAACCAGGGGGGCCTCTGGTGGGCCTCTAAGTAAACCAGGGCGAAGGTGGGGGGGGGGGGGGTCATAATGACCCCCCTAAGAAAACGAAAACTAAGAAAGATAGTGGTGCAGAAAAAATCGAAAGCTCTCAACAATGTCATTCGAAATTACTTAGGCCAGTTTTGGCTCACGTCAATATTGAGGTCACCAGAGGTCATCATAGGTCAAATTTTCCCGTTTTTGGAACCTTGATCCAGAAAGCCCTCGCTATCTCAGGAACTATGATAGCTAGGAAGAAATTAAAAAGCAATAGATAGCTATTGAAATGCTCCAATAGCGTTTTTTTTAAATCAGATCTGAGCTAAAGGCAATAATTGAGACTCCAGAGGTCATCAAAGGTAAAAATGCAGTTTTCATGGAGAACGATTTTTCGTGAATCCCTTCTTCACTTTTACAGTTAGAGCATTCATTTTGACACCATCGTGTTTTTCTCGTCAAGACATATCGTTAATTGGCAAATATACCATGATTCTGAAGAAATGAGACTAATCCGATTCCTATCTTTGAAAAAGGGAGCATTTGAATATTTCCCATTGACTTATAACGGATATGCCACGAAATTGACCTGACCTTAGGTCACCGATATCGAAAAACCGAAATAAACGAAATGTAGGTATCTATACTCTCATGAAATCCTCAAAATCTTCAATCTCTCTGACAAATACTTTGAGCTGCTTCAGATGACATTTGGTCATCTGAAGCATCACATTCCCAAAGAGTCAATATTTTATAAATTTTGACCTTCGGTGATCTTTGGCGACTTCAATATTGACCTGAGCGAAAAAAGGATCAACATAGTTTCGAAATGATTTTGTACGAGCTTTTTAACGCCATTTGCCGTTTTGCTCTACGTTTTTTAGAAGCCGAGTTAGAAGGGGGGTGTCGAAACGCCCCCCCCCCCCGGCACGTGGCGGGTGGCGCCGAGCACCGACACGGCGCGGATTAACTTAAAGTTTGCAAATATACGACAGGGAAATCCCATCGAAAATATTTGTTATCAATTTCCGTCTTAGGAATAATCTTAACGCTAAAATGGAAATAAGGTAGAAACTAAGGAAGGTACCTATAATCATTCATCACAGCCTGTTAACATTGAACTTCTCGAAAACGCCCGCATCGTTACCACTGTAGTAAATTATTTTCTGAAGTTAAACGAATACAAGTTAGGGAAACCATAATTATATAACTATTACCCTTGATAAAAAGTGTTAAGGTACTGCTATTAATTAAGAGGTCTCGTACTTCGATTTATTTCAGCCCCTGCGTCGCTTCAGCGAAATATTACGAAAGGCAATCTAACATCACCCTGATGTAACATAGTAGCGTGCAAACAGTGCGTGCAACATTGCAGAGGGGGGGGGGGGGGGATTTCAGAGGAGGGAAAATTAGCAATTTGAAAGATCTCTGCTTTTGCCGCACTCAACGACGTGCAGCGCGACAACCGTACTTAAATACATATTTATCCTCTCTTTCTCGGCCTGTAATACCCCGCGCCGTGCCGGTGCTCGTACCCGTCTCGTGCCGGGGGTGCTTGAACATCCCCCCTCTTCTAACTCGGCTCCTATGGCACTTAGCGGAAAACAATAAAGCATTCGAAAGCTCGTCAAAAGAATTTCGAAACTGTTTCAGTCATTTTTTCGATCAGGTCAAAAATGAGGTCACCAGAGGTTATCAAAGGTCAAAATTTCCTAAATATTGACATTTTTGGGAATTTCCGCCAGTATCTCGGGAATTATAGTAGCTAGGAAGAAAACAAAAGAACTCATGTGAAAGCCCTTGAAGCGCTCTTTCGTCACCGTGACATCAGAATTGACCTAAGGTCAATAGTTTAGGCTCCGGAGGTCATCAACGGTCAAAATGGCTGTTTTCTTTGAAAATGCTTTTCGCAAATAACTTTTTAGCTTTTCAAGATATAGCGTTTATGTTGACACCATCGTGTTCCTCTCGTCAGGGCGCATTGAAAAAGATATACATGATTACCTCTGGAGACCAATCTCAAAATTTGACCTCTGTTCAAGGTCACGTGGTGACCTCAATAGATCATGCTGGGTCATGCTGCATATGAGTCGATGCGTATTGACGAGCCGAACACATTGGCACCTTTCGATTCTCTTCTCTATCAAACGTTATTGGCAAAAAGCCGTAAGTGACCTCGGATGACCTCAGATGACCTTTACAGAAGTCACTTGCCAAAATGAGTACTTTGGTCATCAACACTGGCCTAAAAAAACATGATCCTGAAAGAACTTGACTGATCTGATGAGTATCCCCTGAATTAGAAGGATCTGAATTTGTCCCCATTGACTTATAATGGGAGGTCACGAAATTGACCTGACCTCAGGTCACA
>JARFNZ010138990.1:0-10635 GCA_031763405.1 Balanus nubilus
GAGAGAGAGAGAGAGAGAGAGAGAGAGAGAGAGAGAGAGAGAGAGAGAGAGAGATAGAGAGAGAATGTGCGTAGAAAGTAGGCGATTTGTAGGGAAAGATGGATGTGAGGAAACCCGCTTTCTAAGCCCTCCTACGGAGAATGTGAAATAGAATGACTTACAAAAGGTGGCGATAAACATTTGAATAATCCCCAAATCTAGAATGTCAAGTGACATGGAGCTATTCATCATTCCATTGTTTACGCCATAAATATCGCTCTTTCATAATAGCCCTCAATGCCTGCGCTTGAACGACACAAGCCTATCATTTCAATTGACCAAGAGGCAAGACTGCACTCGTTTGCTAAATGTAGGTAAAATGATACCATCACCGAGGCACGCCCGGTCCAGCAGCGCGAGAAAGCAATCTGCCACCGAGACGGAATTAAACCTATCACGACATTATCTCGCCGTCTTAGCCTCGCAACAACGGTCTCGGCGCCTGTCGGCCATTTCCGGACCGGCCCCACACGAGCGTACATAACTGTTCCGCTTTCTGCTGCACGCCGCCCCACATAGGGCGGATATTTTATAGGATGCTCCGCATGCATACCGTAAAAACGCTGATTGGACTCTCCGAGCCTGAGGCGGTTCGCGGACGGTGCGGGATGCGGTCGTAATTGGAACATAACGGGCTGGACCCCGCCACTGTGGCTCGTTAGATAAGTCAATCTCAGCTCCCTGTTCTGCCATTCACGTACACCGGGCCAGTGATAAAGGGTCGATAAAACCAACGCACAGGCATGCATGGGAGCACGGGAGAATGTGAACGGCGGCAGTAAAGCAGCCGAAAGATAAGGCTAACAGCAAACATTTGCGGGCATTTGTGATGAAAAGAGCGCCTAATGCAACTGACGAGGAGACGGGAGACGAGGCGAGAGACGAGGCGAGAGACGAGACGAGATAGAATGCTGAGACGAGCAGCTATAGGGGCATCAAAACTGCAGTTAATGGCTGCAGACGACGAGAACATCGCATGATGATGATATGTTAATACGTGAGTAAGGGCCAGATTGCGTGCAGATTAGAGTACTCACCCTCAGAGTTGAACCCGAGCGAGCCATGCTGCCACGGGGTGCTCTGCGGACCGGAGGGAGTGCACGGAGTGCCCGGAGTGCCGGCTGGAGTGCCGGTCGGAGTTCCCGGAGTGCCGGGAGCGACGGGAGAAGTCGGGGAGGTCGGGGAAGGCCGCTCGGCGGGCCGCGCGCCGGCCGTCAGAGGACCCTGTGGGAGGGAGACGACATCTGTCAGATGAACAACACGGTCACCCAAGGCTGACAGCAGTCAGCGACCCGGCACTGCGGTCCCTCATTCATTCGACCAATCAGTGAGTCGGTCGGTCAGTCGAGTGTAACCAGCCAGTTAGTCGAACAGGAGCCCGACAACTGGCAGTGGCACCCGACACTGGGTAGCACCCACCGTCTCAAACCAGTCGGTCAATCAAACAATAACAGGCAACACCGTCACACACACACATATATGTCCGGTGCTCAGTATTCCCGTGCTGAACAGAGGTAAATCATCGGCGAGGATATCAACTAGCAACGTCAGGCCTTGGCGAAACCTGTTACAAATCCAACCACCCACACTGCGCCGATTGTGTCTACAGCACAACACCTAGTGTGAAACACGCCGATTGTGTCTACAGCACAACACCTAGTGTGAAACACGTGTCGGGCGACATAGCCCGGTCTCGCTACCCGCCCCACCCCGTCCGCACCGATCTCCCCACCTCGCCCGACCGCTCTGGAGTTTGGCCTGCCCGCTCCGGTCCCCGTTCTACCCGCTCCAGTCCGGCCACGAGTCGTCCGAGGCCCGGAGGTCGCCTGCAGTCGGGATCAGCCGTGCCGATCTCGGCTCGTCGCGGCGGCTGCAGCCGGGCGACCGACCGGGCCGGGCAGACGGACCGGCGTATGGGCGCACCGGTGGATGGGTGACGGGAGGTGAGGCAAACGGGCAGACAGGCACACAGGCATGGAGGCAGACAGGGGGGGGGGGGGCAAGGTAGCTGAGGGGGCAGGGGAGGGCAGGGTGGCCGGCGGGACCGGATGAGAGATGACATTCCCCGCCGGTCACCTGAGGCGCCCACTGCAGCCCGCTGTCTGCAGTTGGCTGTGTGCTGCTAAGGAGGAGAGGGAGAGGGGGGAGGGGCGGCGGAGCGTGACGGAACTGGTCGGGGTGTCGGATGACTGGGCAGCCCCGGGATGCACCGGGATGCAGGGACGCTGACCACCGACCACCGACCAGTGGTTCAACAACCGCAGCTCGCCAGGGGTTGGTAGTCGCATTCTCCGCGGAACGGTGCGTCGTCACGGGTCAGAAAACAGCGCATAAACGCGGCACGAAGGTAAAATAAAAGGTCGAGACCGTCCACGAGTCCCACCTTCGGGTCCGAGAGGTTTGACTGACGTTATAGTACAGGACGGTCCAGCCTGACATCAGGACTCGGGTTGGCGTGACCTGCTATCCGGTCGGTGTATGTTTACGATGCCGGCCGGTGTCTGGTGGGCCATGACGTGATCTCGGAAAGATAGCTGGACAGAAACACGGCTTTTTATAATTCCCGGTCGTAATCCCTGGTCATTAAATTAATCAGGATGATCATAAAAGCTCCCGGGGTTTGCAGCATTGACGAAAATAGAAGACCCGTGATCCGACAGATCACTGCCACAAAATTTGCATAAAACAATGCTAGGCGCATCCGCAAACAAACGAGCCCAGAACCGGCTGGACCGAAGGTCAGGGAAGCCGGTACACGACTCTCAGGCGCTGCTCGTGAGATTGCCTACAGGCAGCGTCATCGCGTCCCCGCCATAGCCCGTCACTGGCCAATCCGTCTCCGTCAAAGCTCGATCCGTGCGCTGGTGACGGCGGATCCGTCTTGAGCCTCGCGCACAGGCTCCCGCAATGGCCCGCAGGTGGGAGGGGGAGGGGACAGGAGGAACATGAGGAACATGTCACCGTGCCCGTGACAGGGTCGAGGAATGTGAGCTGCGCGGTCGGAGCTGCGCCGCTGTGGTCCGGGTGGGTTCCAGTCCAGTTGTGGGAACACGGGGGTAATGCGAGCTGACCGCACCGGCTGCAACACCGCCTGGGAGGTCTGGGTGAGACAGGTACTGACGGCAGCGGAAAAGGACGCAGGCACAATTGGTCGAGACCAAAAAACTGCAAAGGCATTTTGTGGATAGGAACCCATTGGGTAGGAGCCTATGAACCGTTATTGACCCCGTAATAGAAGAAGCGCCTGCTAATCGAAAGAAGACATCCGCAAGCCACGGATGCCAAACAGTAGCTGTCATTGGTGATAATCGTATCCTCTGGCGTTTTCGCCGACGAACGGACGTTAAATAACAGTGCGCAGCGGGCGGAAGAAGCCGAGCATGGTGGCCTGACGCCAGACGGCGGCCTTCTCACACAGGAGGGCACAGAGCGAGACCAATGAGGGGTAATTTACGTGATTCTAAACCGTGAATCGCACGCGATGGTGTAACCAGTGCGGGTGGTAACGTAACGCCGTCATGACTAATTATGGGAAATAGTTGGGTAATCCTAAGTGATTAAGATTTATAAGATGATTCATGACGTTTCGGCAGTTTATATCCCTTGATACTGTCTGCGCCTCTGATGATGCAAATAGTATAAAGTAAAAAAAACAGCAGCGTTGGATGGTTTGGCATAGGTTGTTCCGCGGGGCTGGAAACGGCAGCAGTTAGATCAGTTCGTAGGCCTGAGAGGGGCGGCCAGTCGGTACGGACGGGTAGAGGGCAGGCGAACGGGCCGGCGACGACACGGGTGACGTCACGAGTCGTCCCCACGACCTTCGCCTCCCGGCAGGACGGTCAGTGGTGATCAAGGCCACTGACTGGGATATGGGACTCGTCTGGTCAGATTTCTGCATGTCTCATGGTTACACCGATGGACTTATTCGTAAGAAATATTTCCCCTTTCTTTCACCTTGGGAATTGTTCGAATGCTGAAGATAAATTAGCTAAGGCTTGGCAAATGGTAACGTTTACAGACCGACGAGATAGACGGAATATCTTCACAGAAACGTGAACCACGTCATCATGAGCATGCAAGCCGACAAGCACTCAGCTGATCATGCAACAATAGACAGGACACCCAACGCAAAACATGCACCGGGGTAAAAACCGTGTGTCCAGACATCGCTACAAGTGAAACTCGCTAAAAAGTGAAGACGACGCTGCAGCTGCTCCCCTCTCTCCCCCCCCCCCCCTCCCCAGCTGTCAGTCATGCAGCCGGCGACAGGTCGGCATCAGAAGCATCAGAGGAATGTCGCCAGTCCGGGAGCCAAGCCGGGTCAACATGCAGGGCACGAGCCGGTAGCTGAGACTAGTCAGGTTGGTTGGAGTGGGAAACCAAATGAAAGCTGATCCATCCCAGAGCAGGTACTGCGCCGGGCCGAACAGTCGTGGCCACGAGGCTCAGTTTGCTGGGGAAACGTTCGATTCCTCTTGCAAGTATCAGTAACGGTGTCATCATGGTCAAACGACTGGAAACGACCGCGAATGCCACCGCCATCCTGTCATAGGCGATCTAAGAAAATGCAATTCATTTGATCTTGTTTTGTTGCGCGGCCATCGAATACCATGGCACAACATTACGATGAAGTCCTAAGCAGCTAACCCAGAATACGACACCGAACAGCCGCAACGTTCTCACGAGAGCACTTTGCACACTGCAGCTGAGGAATGCGGGTCTCACCGCCCTGGTCTGGCGCCGGGGGTTGGTGACGTTGACAGGTGACGTAGTACCGGACCACATTGCTCGGACTGGAGCGGAAATTGGCGTCAATTGTTTCGGCAGACACGGGTGTTTGACGTCCGGCGATGTAGATTGTAGAGTGGTGAGAAAACAGGCAGCCAATCAGATTTTTAAGACGTGGTCTTCATTCATTTGTAATGCTCAAGTGATACAATGGAATGCCAAGACGGTTTAGTCAGGGAGGCGATATTATCAGTCTATCAACCGATCCCGATTGCGTAATGTTTCGATTGATATATTTAGAGCGTATGTCAAATGCCTGCAATATAAAGATAACAGAACTGGTATGCAATCTAGCAGGCTGGAGATTGGACTGTCTATGTTGGGAATGGAGCTGCCAAATCACATCAGGTATATGTGCTAAGGATATTTTAACCCTACATACGTTTTTCTTCTTCAAAATATCAAAATCAAAACTAGCTGGGATTCACTAGCGAAGTCAAGGCCAGGCCGGGCCGAATCAGCATCATAACTCACCCCACACAGCCGCCAGGCGTCTGCTATCAAGCAGTTGTGTAATTATGCCAACGGCGCGGCGTGTGCATCAGCGGAGATAGCGGCCCGGGTCACAATAGCGGGAGCCGGCGGGGCGCGGGGTCGGGTGACACACTGTCATCACGGGTCAACCGGTGGCGTGCCCACAATGGCCCGGGTCACGGTCCCCACAGCGCCGCGACGCGTCACGCTGCGCCAGTTACGCCGAACACCAGAGCGCACCGCGACCTCACGATCGCCGGGGCGACTGGGTCAACAACGGTATCAGACAGATACAAATAGGTTCAAGGCAAGTGGTTTGCTCCGAATGGAGTGAGCACGTGTGCATCTGGGTCATACATGGCACTTAGACCGTATACGTTCCTTAGGATGCTACGATCTAGATTCTAGAGGTGCTTCAATATTAAATTTGGAACATACAAATTGTGCCTTTTTAGAACGGCAATGGGTGCATCGGATAAAAACGATCTTACAGTTTTATTTATAAAATATAAACAATGAACACGAGTAGATAAATCCTCACCTTGCTGAAGGACGGCGAGTCATAGACGCGTGTTCCCTCTGCGATGAGGAGCGCCTTCTTCCGCTGCCGCTCGGCCTCGTCCCTCCTCTTCTCCTCCTCGCTCCTCACGATCACCTGCACGCCTCCGCCACCGGGCTTCAGGTCCAGCGGGTGGATGATCTCCGGCTTGGCGCGCTCCGCCGCCGCCCTCTCCTTCCCCTTCTCCTTCTTCTTCTCCTCCTTGCCGCTCTTCTTGTCATCCTTGCTGCCGAACTTGAGGAACTTCTTCAGCGAGAACTTGCCGCGGCGCTTCGGCTCGTCGCGGCGCGACTTTCGCTCGCCGCCGCTGCCGGCGCCGAACACGCCCGCGGGGCTGACTCCGTAGATCTTCTGCTTCACCTCCTCGTCGGTCATCAGGCCCTCCACGTGACGCGGCATCGACTGCGAGCGCGGCTTGATCATCACCGTCTCGCGCGAGTAGTATTCCGCGCCCGGGTCGAAGCTGACCGCGTTCGAGGCGCGTTTGCGCGAGCGAGGGCTCACCGACGAGGAGCGCATCGAGGCCGATGGAGGCAGGTCGTCGTCATCGTCGAGGTCCGGCTTGAACGACGAGCGCCGGTCGAAGATGGCGGTCGAGGCGTACGGGTTGCTGTCGTCGTGGACGCGCAGCTTCGCGGCCGTGTCGGCGCGTGCCGGGAGGCTGGACGGGGACTCTGCCGCGGGATGATCCTCGGAGGTCTGTGAGTTCGCCTCGTCTGGTTTGTCACTGGCCTGGTCCTTAGGTGCAGGAGCAGGAAGTGCACTTTCGACCTTCAGGGTGATTGGTGGGATGTATTCAGCCTCAGGCTTGTCCGAGCCCGCGACAGGTGGTGACGGCTTCTGTTCACTTTCGTCTTCAACTTGCTCTATGGGTTTTGATGACGTGACGCTATCTGGTTCCACATGAGCAGACGAAGCAGAGTCGGAGTCGGTAGCTGGCGTACCAGAGCTCTGTTCCTGATGTTGCTCAACATCCTCCTCGATTTTACGGAGGGAACTGGTTTGAGTCTCGTCAGTACGGACATCCGTTTGAGATGATGTTTGGCTTTTGTCGTCAGCTTCTTGATCCTCTTCATGACTAGGTCGACGGACATCTGTATCTGCGTCGCTGCCCCGTCTGCTTGATTCCTGTTCTGAGTCAGCATCACGCTTCAGATGGTCGGAGGTGCCACTTCCTTCGGTGGCATCCGTTGCACAGCTCACGCTATCAGCAGTCGAAGAATCCTCTTCGAGTGGCGAGTCGGACCACACTCGTGAGGTTTTCCGAGGCTTGACGTCGGTGGCAGGGCTCAGCCGAGCGCTGCCCTTGGCCTCCACCTGTGGACTGCCCTCTGCCGACTCCTCCGTGCTGGACGCGTTTTCTGGAGCCTTCGGTGCCGGTCGCTTGCTCACACTACCTTGACCAAACGACAGCAGATTCGCAATCGCCGTCCGATTTGCCTCGTAGTCTTTGCTGACAGGCCGTTTCGTCTCCACCTCGCCCGGAGGTTTCGGAGCCCGCCTGTGCTCGCGAGTGCTGTCACTGCTCGTGGTTCTCGTGACGTTTAGGTGCGTCGGCGGCTGAGGTGCCGGCCCACGACCCGTTTCTGAGTCATTGCTAAAGGTCCTCTTCAACGCCATCTCAACAGGAGGCTCGGGAGCGGGTCTCTTCTCGCGGCCTGCTTCGCTGTCATTGCTCACAGTTCTCTTCAAGTCCAGATGTACCGGCGGCTGAGGCGCTGGCCTGTGTTCGCGAACTGTCTCACCCTCGACACTGACGGTTCTCTTCACCTCCTGGTGTCCCGGAGGCTGCGGAGCCAGTCTGTGTTCCTTCCGCACCTCCACCGGTCGCACCTCAGCGAGCTCCTCCTGCTCCTCACGATGCCGCTTCTCCAGCTCCTCCCGCTGCTTCTCCAGCTCCTCCCGCCGCTTCTCCAGCTCCTCCCGCTGCTTCTCCAGCTCCTTTTCCCGCTGTATCGTGCGCTCCTTACGCGTGAGACTCTCTCGCCGCACGGGAGGCCGCGGAGGTGACACGTCGATAGTCAGGTGGCTCTTCTCCTTCGGCTCCTCCGGGGCCGGCTTAGCACTCTCCACGAGCTTTGTCAGGCGAGTGGAGGCATCCAGCACTGGACTCTTCACGGCCACGCAGACAGCGCCGGTGTCATCCTCAGTTTCTGTCTTGTCGTCCATCTCCTTGATGACCTGCTCCGGCTCTGTTCTCGGCTCCTTCACAGGTCTCGACTCCACGCTACTCCGGGCGTCGCGATCGACACTGCCGCGCCGAACTTCGGGGGAGGATCGCGAGCTGTGGTCGCTTTCGACGCTGGTAGCCCTGCTCAGTCGGTGCAGTTTGGCGGGCTTGGCTGCGATCTTCGGCTTTTCACGGAGAATCGGAGGTCTGGTTGAACCGCCCGAGGGTTTCGAACTGGAGCGGATGATGGCTTCATTTGCTTTCGGAGCTGGAGTGCGTTGGACGGGTGACGTCTTAACTTCTTCAACTTGAGCTATTTCTTTCCCATTTTCGATCGCAGTATTTGCACCATAAGCCACTGGCTTTGCATCGTTGGCAGATATGATGCTCGAACCGAGAATGTCACTGAAGCTGCTATCTTCGTCTTCTGGCTTCGAGTTTGTCAAGGAGTGCAGGAATGAAGCTCTAGGCGACGGCTTCGAAGATGACGCCCTTGTAAGCAAAGGGTTCCTGACTTTAGTGTCATTTTCTCTCGACATGTCATTCGCAAGCCTCACAATGCTGTCCGTGCTTGTTGGCTTCGGTGCTTCAATCTTGGTTGCGTTTGAGCGGTTCTGAATAAGCATATCTTCCTTCGGCTTTTCAGAAAATCTGGTCTTAATGGAAGTAAAGGTACTCTTTCGCTGAACGACATCCTCGTTCTCCTTTTCAGGCGGTGCATTCAGTGCAGATACTTTTCTGTTGTATCCGTTTTGATTGTCAACGTCTGCATCGATCAGTTTCTGAAGTGCTGAACTGTGGGCGGATAGCCTGGAACCTTCGGTGTTGTTCGACGACCTCGTCTCTTGCCTGACTGAAAATCCGTTCTGCTGGTTGCTTTTAGCCATGGAATCTGTGTCGTTGTTGAAATCGACATCTATTTTAGTCAAAGGCTCTTTCGAGTCAATAAGAGTCAAACTGTCAGGCACACCATTACCCTTGGTCACACTATCTTGTGTTTCATCGGATACATCGGATGTAATTGACGTCAGTGAGGATTCATTTCCAGCTCTCAGGGTAACCACACTCCCTCCGCTACTCCGTGAGAAAGCCTTGTCAACCGCCTCGAGAACCTCTGCCGTCAGCGACCCTACTGTGCCAGAAGGCTCGTCAGCTGTCCGCTTCAAAGAATCGGCCCTATGATCCACGCTGGACATGCTTCCATTCTGAGCGGCACTTTCCGTCTTCGAAGACGTTAAGATGTTCAATTCTTCATTGGTCACGTCACGTGCGCGCCTTTCCGGCGGCGGCGCTTCGCTGGCCGCCCTGAGAGTGACGGTGCTCTTGGGAGGAGTCTCCTCAGGAGCGGCTGAAGAGCTCCTGTACCGCGATCGATCCTCCTCCACCTCCCCCTTCGAGTTACTGAACGGCGATTGGACCTTATCATCCGCCTCAAACGCATTACTGCCTCGTCGTGGGATTTCCTCTGCGTCCTTCCGCGGAACGTCTTCCGAGGGCTTATCGCTCCGGCGGGGCGCTGGAGCGGCGGGCAACCGCGGCAGCTCAGGCTCTCGAGCGGGTGCCTCGGGGGCTGCCCGGATCGCCTCGCGCTTGCCGCCGATGGAGAAGCTGAGTCGCGTCTCCACCAGCGGCGGCGGCGGGCTGGCGGCGTTGCGCGCGCTCTCGGCGAACTCCGTGATGGACACTGACTCTGTGGCGAGGCTGCGGCTACGCTCCGAGTCGGCGCTCGTGATCTCAACGCTGGTGGTCGACCGCTCCTCCACCTTCTTCGGTTTCTCATCGATCAAGTCGTCCAGCCGAGTGATCTTCTCGGCCATCATGTTGGCGACAGGGTCGGCGGCGGTGCGCTTCTCTACCATCTCGAACCTGTTGCTGCTCTCGGTGATGATCTCACCGTTCTTCATCGGCGCCACCAGGTTCACCTTCACGCCGCCGCTCGACCGAGGGCCCGACGAGAAGGGCGCGATGCTCACCAGCGGCGTGAACTTCTTGTGTCGGCCGGTGAGCGCGCTCCGCTCCGTCGTTCGATCGTTGTCGTCCAGCCAGTCGACCATCGTACGCGACGTGCCCGACAAGTTGCTGTTGATGGAGTTGAAGTCGGTGTTGCGCTGCGTCAGGCTGAGCAGCTGGCGTTCCTCCAGGCTGAGAATGCCGGGCGGCTCGGGCTCGCCCGGCTCGTCGGGCTCGTCGAGCTCCTCATCGGACTCGTCCGGGTCGCCGCTGACGCCGATCACCTCATGTCGCTCGGCGAAGGCGACCGAGCGTCGCCGCCGGCCGCCGCCGCGACCCTCCAGCACGAGGATCCCCCGACCGCGCGCCGGCGGCGCCGCAGGGCTCGGCGCCGTCTCCACCAGCGCCCTGTTGACGGCCGAGTGAACCGGGGAGTCAGCCCGGTCGGGGCTGTCCCGCGCCAGGGCGACCAGCCTGCTGCTGGCCAGCCTGCTGGCCGTGTCCGTGGGGCCGGCTCTGCCGGCGGCGTCCAGCCGCACCATGGCCGCCTCGTCCTGGCGAGACTGCAGGCCGCGCAGCAGTGCCGTCGACTTGAGCGCCAGGCTGCGGCCGCCGCCGCCGGGCGCCGTGCGGGTCAGCAGGTCAGCGAGCGCGG